>OY728146.1:1820636247-1820863747 GCA_963277665.1 Viscum album | reverse complement strand
AAACACATGAAAAAGTATGAAAAGACGTGATAAGTGATGAAAAATCATGAAAATGCATGAAAAAGGATGGAAGAAGCATTTGAAGAATGAGGTATTAGAAAGAATGAGAACGCATGAAAACTCATGACAACTCTGGAAAAATCCTTAATAATTCAACATAATCATCATAATAACCCACAAAAAACCATTCATAAAGATAACAAGTCATGGAAACCCAAATAAACAGTAATAAATGGAGCTACCGTTAAAACCCGTCAAAACGGTCATAAAGAGACAAAAACATTAGACTCACATTAATAGAGATAACTTAAGATCCGAGAGTCCGTTTTAGATCCGCGACCTGTAAAATCGAAGATCCCGAAACGATCTTCAACCTGAAAGGTGAAAGAGTCCGAATGGACAGGCGGATCGGAAGTTACGACCATTTAAAAAAAAGCTGACGGGGAACGGGTGCTAGAAACGAGGCATTGAAAAACATAACAAACCCGATACCCACTAAAAAGGCCATAACATATGATCTATGAGTGCATGTGGGCACCGAAACCAGTGAAACAGAAGCTCATGGAACGATCTATGATCTGGCAGGTGGAGGAGGCCAAATTGACACGCGGATCGAAAGTTAGGTCCGTTTGAAGACAAGTTCGACGGGACACCGGTGACAGAAACAGGGTTTTGGAGGCCTTCGGAGGGGTTTTTGGGGTCGAAAAACCAGACAGAAGCTTGCTTGTGTCGAATTGGTGCGTAGCTCTCTTCTCTGGCTTCGATTTGATATGTGATAGAGCCCAAACGGACACCCGGAGCGAAAGTTATGGCCATTTGAAGTTGGAGAACTTTTTTCAACTTTTTTATAACTCTAATATCGTCCACACCTTAGAACGTCTCATGGTTTTGATTATATGTGACTCTATATCTCTTAATGAGCTTTGATTTGACTGGTCGTGGCGCTTCAACGGACGCCCGGATCAAAAGTTATGATCGTTTTAGTGTTTTCGGGGTTTCTCACGTTTTTTTTATTTTTTTCATTTTATTTCCCGGCGGTTTTACCGAAACCGCCGCTAATCCTTGAATAAAATTAAAAAAAAAATATTTTGAAAAAAATATTTTTTTTTGCCGTATAGCGGCGGTTTTTTCGCGGCGGTTTTAAAAACAGCCGCGAAATGCCAGCCCGAAACGCATTTCGCGGCGGTTTTAAAAACCGCCACGAAAAAACCGCCGCTAAACGGCGGTTTTCTCCTAGTGTAAGGCGCACTTTGTTTACATGAGTCATATCATTTATCCATTTATCCTTTTATCATTCGGGGCTATTACAAAACACCACTTATATGGTCTACTAAAACTCATCCAACACAACATTCAACAAATACATTATATGTTGTATGATATTCTCTACATTAAAATCTTGCTCAATAGGAAGAGAAGGAGGAGGCACGAGAATATGAGTTTGAGTAGGCTAAACCATTTCATTCACGAATCAATGATCTAACTGTAACACCATATTAGTTTGGTATATTTGAAAATAACTAATGAATGCCTTAAAATCCTTAACCCGGTTTCTCATTAAATTTATATCACGATTATAATTGGGTGGAATATGGGAAATCAATAATTTTATTATCAGTTTAACATATTCTTCTTGAGTAGGATCTAAGGAATTTAAAAATTGAAGAAAAATTATTTTAAAACACCTACAAGATCTAATTTTAATTCATTCAAATAATCCTTTTGGACATTTGATAAATAAGGAATAATGGTAGATGAATCATAATCTTGTTTTGCGAAATATAAATTAGGTACAACCTCAACTGATCTAAATATTTAAAATGAATCTGCAACTCTCGAATCAATATCTACTTCTTCTTCATGAATAGATGGTTCACCAACCTTAAAATATGCACCATGAGAAATAACATGATCTATTTATTCACCAACCATTGTGGGAGTAAGGCCAAATATTTATTTAAGAGTTTGGTCAAGGGATGGTCTTAAAGGAGATACCTAAATCCTTTCTTGATAATCTTTTACAATAATAATAGATTCCCCTATCACTCTCTGAGTAGAAGGAATGATAGGTCCACCATGTCCAGGTGGACTGCCCCCATCATCATCATTAGATTTTGGATATTCTAAGAACAAGAAATGATTTAGGGGACTTATCCCCCTTAGTCAAAATAACAAGTTCATACTATCTAGGATTGCTTATAGTAATAGAAGATCCATATGAACTATTTTATTCCTCTTTTTTAGAGTCTTTAGGCTCATCCCATTATGTATGACATACACCAAATGATACCTATATGTTAATCAGATCCTCATATTGAAACTCTTCCCTGTGTAATGTAAAAGGTAAAGGAGAATCAGGTGGTCCATAAGACATGATATGATTGACTGGACAGTCATCCTCATGATCCTCCATGGCTTCCACATTAAGATCAACCATCTCATCCTCATCCTACTCATAATCATATTCATCTTATGATATTTATTCTTTAAATCTTTCCACTAATAGTTCTTCCATACCAACATCTACTTCATCATCAAAATAATGAATAAAATAATTAGTTGTCTAACCTAGAAAAACTAGATCCCTTAGTATAGATATATACATAACTAGATCAAACTTATCATACAACTTTTTTGGGTATTCTACCCAATCCATTTTCCATGGGTTATGGTTGGATTTCAATTAATTATCAATATTTTGAGAAAGAAATAAACCATCAGATGAAGTTATTCATTACTCCCTCTGAGTAACTTAGCCTTTAGACTTGAACAAGGACAAAATAATACTTTGGTATGTTAAAGAACTAAAATTCAAATTAGGCTTATACTACTCATACATATTTAACATGAGATATATACAAAGACTGATCTGATAACCATATTTCATTAAAAATTAGAAAAATAGACCTCGGTGCCTCAGGATGCCAAAGTTTCTTTTTCTTGGATAAAGTAGGTGTTGGATGAATTTAAGTAGTATGATATATTATCCACTCAACTCAATAGTGTTTGGTCATCTGGGGATTCCGTTCCGAGTTGTATCATCTAAAGCACTTCAAAAATAAAAAATAGCGTTATTAATTTGATAATTTTTTTGGTAATCCTCAAATTCACCTTAATCCATAAAACCAATTCACTTTACCTAATGATTAGGAGAAAACTATAGAACTTATACATCAATCATTATCTTAATTATATCTCTTTTCTCCCTAGGAATAAATTCATGGTGCCTATAAAAGTCCTTCATATTTTTTTTCGTACAGTGGAATACCATTCTATTTAAACCAATCAACTTATCCCTAATTTATAATCGCATTCTAAACAATAAATTTTGACTATTAAAGCTACTGTGCATCAACTTATATTTCTATATAAAAATGATGATTGATTAGATGTGGATTCATTAGCTTCACTATTATGCTCATGTCAGAAAAATTTATTTTAATTCTTTGAAGTACTTGAGTGAATAATAAATAAATCTTCCAATACATACTTTATAGTTGAATTTTTTTATTTGTTTCAATTTCTCTAAATGTTTATGTGTGTGTGAGAGAGGGAAAAGGTTTGAGATAAGAGGGTTTTTATTTACATGAATATTTTTAAAATAATAGAATAAATTTTAGGGAAAATACAGGTAGTGATTCATATTCTAATTTTAATTTCATTTTAATCATTTAGGGATTTAAATAATAATAAACATAATAAAAATCCTGGTAAAACATTTTAACAAAAAATTATAAGTATAAAATTTACATAGTTTGTAAAATAACCATGTATCTATGATAGAAAACGTTTGGAAGGTATACTGATCATAAACACATGGTAGTTATACTAACCTCAAGAATAAAATATTCACGGTAGGTAATTAGTGGTTGTATGAGTGTAAAATAAAATTAATTATAGTGAACATGTGAGTTTAGTTCCATGGTAGGTATACTAACCGCATGACCTAATAGCCATGGTAGGTATACTTTCTATAAGAACAAGAAATCAGGGTCGGTATACTGGCCATGTTAACTATACTTCATGTTTATATAAAATTAAACCAACTATATAGGTATTTAGAATAAAAATTAGTCATATAAAATAATTATAAACTAAAATTAATATATATAAATTATTAATCATCCCCAATTCATGTATGATATAGTTGATTCTCTCAAAATTCATAGGATTTATAAATATTTTAGTTTGATTTTGTTTAGTACCAATTAATTAAAGAGTTATTCCACATTTTTTAAAATGATCTCTCAAACAGTGATGTCTTATAAAAATGTTTTTTGTTCTATAATGTTAAAAAAGATTCCTAGAAATGTTTATACCACATGTTTTATCAAAATTTACAAGCATATTTTGAAATTGATATCCACAATATACTAATGTATATTTTATCCACAAAATTTGTGCACAAAAACTACCTAGAACTTTGTAATTATATTTAGAAGTAGATAATGAAACAAATTTCTATTTCTTATTGTACCATGAAACTAGAGGCTTTAAAAAAATTGACATATTCTAGAAGTGGTTTTTTCTAACTTTCAACCACTAAAATCCTCATCTAAATAAATCACTAAATCAAATGCATATCCTTTAGAATAAATTAATCCTATGTTAGTTATAATTTTGAGTTATTTAAAAATAATTTTTACAACAATCAAATGTTATTATTTTTTATTTTATTGAAAACATGCACACACACATACAATAAACAGAAAATCTAGTCATCTAGAATTTAAGTACAGTAAAATTACAATTATACCTCTATAAGTTTCTTGATTAACTAGTTTCTCAGTTTTGTTAAGATTTAATTTGTAACTTATATTCATGAGAGTATCAACACCATTAGTACTATCCATAAAAAATGTTTTAAAAGATATTTTCTGTAAATTATTTGATTTAAAATAATTCCTTATTTGTTTTGAAAAATATAAAATCACAGAAGGAATTATATTTCACACATCAAACTCATTTCAAACACATTTTTCATTATTTATTTTAAAATAAGTACATAAATAAAATCTTGAAGATCCAAAGATAATAACATCATAATAGATTTACAATCCTAAAAAACATTTTTAAATTATATTAATAAATAAATTATGATATACTATTCATTTTAAAAAACATTTTCGAATAAACAAAATTAACCTATCATTCTAAGTACTAGGATCTTGTTTTGAACCATATAATGTTTTTGTTAATATAAATACATGATTTGTAATGTTATGGTTTTGAAATACAAGGGGATATTAAAAACAATCCTTAACTATATTACTATTTAAGAATATACTCTTGACAACCATGTGATATAATTTGAAATCGGAATGTTTTTCATAGGAAGGAAACATTTTTATAGCTGCATATCTATCTGCTGATGGAAATTTTTTCCCATAATAAATACCTTATTTTTGAATATATATTTTTGAAAAAAATATATATTTAGTTATAATTATAGTTATTGAATCATTTTTCATATTTCTAAAAACCCATTTACTACCAATGGATAGGTAGTAGTTGGATATTTTAACTAGTTACTAACCTTTATTTCTTTCAAACTGATTTGTTTCTTATTTCATACCCATTACCTAGAAATCAACATTTATTTATTTTGTGATGTTTTATAAGGTAAAATTTATGAAAAAAAATATTGATATTCAATTTTATTTCTAATAGAATACCTTGTTTGTCTTCCTATATATAGGTATCCTAATACAATATCTAAACGATGGTCTCTATGAGTCCAAATAGCACTAGGAATAGATGTATTTGATAATTTATTCTCATCTAAAGGTTTCTGTTCAAACAATCCATCTAAACTGGGATAATTTTATATTGAAGGTTTTATAGAATTATTACAAGATTAAAAATTGATATCTAAATTAGAAAGGTCATTATCAAGATTATCTAAAGGGGTATTAGGTTTATAAAAATATAACTTATCAAATCTGACATGTAAAAATTCTTCAACAATATTCTTCCATTTATTATATACCTTGTATGACTTATAAAATTTAGAATATCCAAGGAAAATTACTTCATCCATATTAGATTAAAATTTTTCTAAGTTTTATTTTTTATTGAGATTAACACTTTACAACCAAAACTCAAAATTAATTAACTTTGGATTTTCTTCCATTCCATAAATCATATGGGGTTTTATATAAAATAATTTGAACTTAATATCTATTAATAATATAAAAATATATATTCACAGACTCTAAAAAAACTAATTTGGTAAATCATACTCATTGGGCATGTTCTGGGAATTTTCATGAAGGGTTTCTATTTCTTCTATCAACGAAATCTTTTTACTATACAGTTCTTAGAGTAGAGAGGATATGATTATCTCTATATTGTGAGAATATAGATTCAAAATCATGATTTTAAAACTCATGATCTTGATCATTTCTCATTATTTTTATTCTAATTCCACTAAGGTTCTCTACAATTTTTTTATACTTGGACGAATAAGAACAAACATCACTTTTTTTACTGGAACATGACCTGGCCATATTTCATAAATTCATTTTGGTACTCTTCAAAAAAATTTCCTCAAATGTGTTCATCATGAAAAATATATTGGACCTTTCGTTTTTGTCTACTATACTTGAAGGATAATCACTTGAGCTATCCTATAAGGAACTCAAGGTAGTTTTCATATCATTTTTATACTTTTTAATTTTGTCCACATACTTTTTATTATATTTCAACTTTTCATAGTCTACTTTAATGCATCATTTTTTACACTCATATAATGCCACTTCATTAATAGAATCAACAATTTCCCACAATTTCCTCTAATTTTCTGTATTGTCATATTTACCTCTTTAATTTGATTCGATGAAGAATTCCATTTTCTGGAATTTTTTCTCAAATCTTACAGATATGTGATCTATTTCTTGATCACTTTATAAGGGTGATTCATTATCACTTGAACTATCATATTTGATCTTTTTTTAGTTTTGAGTCATAATTCTTGAATGCTTCTGACTTCATATTGGGTTCATCTCCATTATCTTTGTTTACTTTTAAATATTCCTCATATATTGTAGGTTTCCCAATAAACACTTTTGCTGGTAACTTGCTGATGCTGTAGGATTCCCTTATGGAAACATATTTTCCTCTCTATCTATAAGGTAGAAATATCAATTATCACATTACTTGATCCTTTTCAACAACTATATTTCTAATCACATGAATAATGTTAAAAATCTCATTTAATCTAAGATTCAAATCAAAAAAGGATTTATCATATTTCATTTAAAAAGTATCATATTAAGTAGTATAAGTATTTAAATTTATGTCTTTGACATTATAAGTTACTTCAGGAGAAACATCTATCATATCTCATACTTCAAAAGTAGTTGTACAAGTATATATTCTACTGAATGCATCCTCTCCTAAAGAATAATATAATTCATTGATTTTTTTACAGTTTGAAAAATAGGAAGTTTTTATAGTATCATCCCATATATTTCTTAAAATTTTGGGTATTTCATATTCTTCCACAATTATAGTCCAAATATCAAATCTCACTTTCAAAATATGTATTTTCATCTTGATCTTACATTGATCACAATTAGTTCAATTAAATTATGGAGGATTATTAGTGGATTCTACTAGAAACGTAGTTTTATCCATAAAGGTAAATATTTAGATCTATTATAAATAAATATCTTTTTAAAAAAATAGACCATAGTAAAAAATATATTTTTAAGTGCTCGAATACTAAATGTTTATTCTAGTGGAAAAAATAATAGGGGGCTGAATTGAGTTTCCAAAAACATTTTTTTTCTAAAAACAATTTAAAACAAAAATATCCAAATTTATAAAATACACATAGTTTACTAAAATAGTATAGTAATATTATTATGTATTTTTGAAAATCTTCAAAATATATCAATCAAAACTCTATTAAAATAATTTGTAAAATAATTTATCATTTGAAACTAATTTACTTGATTCAAATATAGCATATAAATAATATATTAAAGTTAAATATCATAGTAAAGTTTTATTATTAGAATTAACAAAGATATTTAATTTATTTAAAATATTGAAAACAAAATAGCTATATAACATAGTGGAAATAAACAAAGTGTTTAGTCTTAATCCATACCTAATTACCACCACTTGTAAATAACCTACTTCCAAGAGGTTTATTACTATACAAAATAATCCACAAACTAGATAGTTTTTTTTCAAAAAATCTCCCAAATATTTCTTAGAGAAAATTAACTTCCATTGTTCTATGTGGGAGAAAATGTTTTCAGGTCATACAT
Organism: Viscum album; assembly: GCA_963277665.1. NCBI lineage: Eukaryota > Viridiplantae > Streptophyta > Magnoliopsida > Santalales > Viscaceae > Viscum > Viscum album. The sequence continues at coordinate 1,820,855,468 of OY728146.1, read as the reverse complement.
GACCTCTTCTATAGTTGAGTACAAGAGACTTCATTTACAGATAAATATATTACAATAAAAAACTGATCCAAAGTAAAGAATAAAAAAAATAAGAAAGTGAATGGAGATATGAATATGTGATGAAGCTACAAAAAATATCTTCATTTGTTTAATATTACATGAATTTTCATTGAATGAACCTTAGAAAAGTTGCATAGTAGGATTAGAAAAATAGAGTGTTGTAAATTGTTTTGAATGAGTCATATGTTCAGCACTACTTCACATATATGTTCCTATATTTTTCTCTATAAGAGTATGTGAAACAATGTATTTTGTCTAGGGTCACTTCTTTACCTTAAAAAGAACTCCTTATCCACGTATCCATTCAATAATAATCAATAAAGCCTTAATTACACTCTATCTATAATTACTTCTCAGAAATATAACCATTAGAGATGTGGAGAATATCCATTTCTATGTTATACATGATAGGTTGTATTTAACTAAAAAATAGATACTTGAGATCATAGTTAGTTGGCATGAAAACATTCCATAATCACACCATTTCTTCTTATGGTCAGTTCGTTTGTTCATGTGTTATGTTCATGAATTTTCATGGCAGGTTCATTACTTTTCATGGGCACTTATTTTGTTCTCATAGTAGGTACAGTTCTATAAGTGGTAGGTATTTTTTCCTGCAGTTACTATAAATATATATACACATGGTTAGGAAAAGACTTAAATAAAATTTTCTTACCTGTCACATGATAAGATAATTATTTATATAGTCATTTGGTTATCAACATGTGGTAGGTTTATATTTAATGAATAGTCATTTTATGTAACAGATATAATTTTCTCATCTGATGCATGGTTGGTACTTTTCTCATGTGGTCGATTGGTTCTCAATCCATGATATTTCTTTCTTTAATTAATTATAGTTTTGTGAACATGAAAAAAACTGGTCATATGGTTCATGGTTGGTACTTTGTTAATTTGGTTAGTTAGAGTACACCATGAAGTAAGTTTCTCATGGTCACTTGACCTTCACGGCCTGTTCAAATTATTCATAGGGTAAGTGCATTCCACATGTGGTAGGTTGTTAGGGTAAGTTCCATACTTATCCATTTTTTTATGTTTTTCCATAAAAAATATTACAAACTAAAAAAATTATATCCATTAATAACATTATAAACATGATTTGGAATCACTGAAATAAGGTTGTGTTGGTATAAGTAAATAAATAAATTTATAATTAATTTATAATTAATTACTAAATGTTTAAGAGACATTTATTAAATAAATATTCATAATATTAAATATTAATATTAAATACCATTTTAGATTATACGGGAAGACATAAAATTTGGATATAAAATATTTATATGGAAATTATAATTGTAATTTATAGTTTTCATATATTACAAAAAAAAGAAAAAAGAAAAAAGAAAAATATAAAATATTATGAATTATTTAAAATAATTAATTTGCATTGTCCAAATTAAAAACCTGATTTAAAGATATTATTTTACACATATCAGAATGATTTTTGATAATTGATATGATCATGGATTAAATAAATATAAAATATGTGATTTATAGATTATTTAAATTTTTTACATAATATAACTGGAATATAAAATGCTAATATTTCAGATAATATCACATATTTAAGTATAATTGCATAAAAAAGGACAATATGAAAGTGTTTATTTTTGAAATAAACAAAATGTATTTTTATTAATTAATCTATAGGATGTTCATATGTATAACAAAATTATGAAATGTTTATAATTTCTTTATTTATGAGATGTTCATAAATTCTGTATATCAGGTTTAAATATATGACTTGTTTATTTTTTTAGTTTATTAATTTATTTATTTGTAAATAAAATTTCATATTACAAATTGTTGTATGGTTTTTTTAAATTGTTTATCTTATTCGGTGAATTTTTATATACATGAATTTAATGAGTTATATGTTAGGTGTGAAAATTGATCTTGTTTTCTTCTACGTTGAATTTTGAATATAATAGGTTTTGATTTTAAATTATGAAGTTCATTATAATTTATGCGTATTGGGTGTTAATGTTATGTTGGTATTGGGGTATCTCTTGTGTAAAGTATACTTGGATAGAGGTACTTTGAGTTGGATTTGTCAGTGGTCTAGAGGCTTATGCCTTGTCTAGAAAAGTGGCGGTTGGATATCTATTAGTAAAGCATACTATTGTGGAGAATATTGATTTTATATGATTCAAATCCTTTAAATGAAATGATTACCTATACCTTATATATACGACCCAAAGTTTTATCAATGGAATTCCCTTCTTATAATTTTTCCTTATAGTATAATCACATTAGTAAGAACAATGAAATATTATGATACAAAATACTATGTGACCATTAAACATAATTTTTCAACTTCTATGTCTGGAATTTCAATAATATGTCATACATTGTTGTGTTAAGTGTGTTTTTTGGAGTCTAATAGAACAAACATAAATTTTGGTGAATAGTAACATACTCTTATGAATATTAATGTTATCCTTATGAAAAGTGACATGCCATTATAAATAGTAACCTCACCAATGATAGTATATATATAGGATTTAAGAGAAAGTATGATGTACCAATGTTTTGGAATAAGTAAATAAACTTTTTAAAAATTATATTTTTCATGTAAATTATGATTTTAATTAAAATTTAAATTAATCATATTAAGAAATTTGTTTCTGAAAAATGGGCTTCAATTTTTGGATTATACACATCAAAAAATATTTAGGGTGAATTTTTGGGATTTTTATGAACTACTTGATTTTTTGGTGAATAGTGAAATACTATAATATTTAAAATATGTTAAATAAATTAATTATAAAGTCATGTATGATGTTCTGATGATGTAATACCAATTATTTTTAACTCACATGCACATATTACTATTCTTGGTTAGGGAATCATCACTATTACTTGTCTTTTGGAGAAATAATAAATTAATGAATGTAATAATGAGAAAACCCCTCTCCCATCCACTCTAAAAACCATCCTTCACACCCTCATTTACTCACACATCTCAAGCTTCACTTCTTGTCTAAACTCTTCCCAAACACCTTCCCTAGTCCTTCCCTATTTACAAGAGCTTCTGGTCTCATAAAATGACCAATTCTAGTTTCCTTAAAGAGGATTCAAGAGGCAATTTCCCCTATCTCTTTTCATTTAATTTTCTTTAAATTTCGAGTTCTTTTCTTAATATCTTCCCATATATCCTTGTCAACATGGTATACTAACTCTAGTATCCTACATATAATGTAATTTTATGATACTAATGTGACAGCATATCATCCAACCCCCTTCTCCTCTACTTTTTTATTTTATAATGGAAAACATTGTTTGTGAGTGTTAATTTATCACCTTCAAGAACGACATGTTTTCATTTTCCATTACAACCTTTAGATATGGTCATGAAACCATTTTTATGGATGAATAATATTATATTATATTTATTATATCACAATTAATGTAATGTATCTATCTAATTTATATATTACTAAATGATTAAACAAAACAAGTTCATTGTGGTCGAAAAAGAGCCCGAATTAACCAAAAAAAATCATTAAATTATTAACTAATGGTTCACACAAATGGTATATAACATAATTCATTATAAGATCATTTAAAATCCTATAATATCATTAATAAAATTTAATTTTAGTTCTGGATGTTTATCCATTTTCTACACATACAGAAATTCATGAATACAGGTGAACCATTCAAGAAAACCATAAAAACAAACATTCTTGAACAATGAATTTAAACTCTAAAACTCAAACAAAATAATATAAAATAAATTAATAAAAACATAATGAACCATATTCATGTAAATAATGTTCTGTTATTGTTAATTTAGGAAAATAATGGGGTTATACATGACATGAAAGTGAAGAAAGCATTCAGATACAAGGTATGGGGAAATTCTCAAACCCAAATTTCTTTTTAGGTTCTCCCTCACTCACTCCATTTTTGGAAGGGTAACTCCGTAAAAATAATTTTTTCATAATTATCTAAAATTTACTAGGATATACCTGTTTTGACTGGATTTTATCTAAACAATGTGGTTTCCAAAGGAACTCTTCTTTAAAAAAACACACCTTTTACATCTCACTCGAGTTTGATGGCTTGTGAATTAATTATATCATTACCACTTTATTTTGGGAACCCAAATTTTATGAATGTGTTCTTATGAGATGAATTAAATTCATTTATATGGTTTATTTATGTTCATTATTGTTATATATTCAATATGGCCTGCATAAAAATGAATACATTATGATGTGAAGGGTGTTCCCAGTATTATACAACGCTCCAATGCATGGGGTAATGTGATGAATCTCATGAGTTAAAGGGAAATGATGCGTGAACATTATTTTGTAATTTTTCACAACTATTTTTTGAAGTTAACCACTAATACATGAAATTTCATTGTTTATTCATTACCACATTCCAAGTCTTCTCTTAAGGTTTCCTCTCCTGATTATGATCATATGCCTATGTTATAATGATAATGATTATCATGTTATTATTTATCCTCTTACTAGACTTTTAGCTCACCCCATTTTGATGTAAATCCTAAGGTGAATACATGTACTAATGAGAGGTTAAGTTCCAATAAGAATCTATATAATGAAGAATTAAATAAATCTTTACATTTTAGGTTGTAAATGCTGTGTATGGTCATAGTTTTTCCAAGACACAAAACCTTTTGATCTTCAATGAGTAATACTATTATATTTTTTATATTTAAAATTTGTAATAGTAATATAAGAAATGGTATGGTCACTATAGTTGGTATTAGAGGTAAGTTTTAGTTAATTTGGGAATTTGGATTTGTGAAACCTAGAGAAAACCTCTATTTAGAGACTAAGTAAAAATATGAACACATGAAGATTTATATAGGGATCCCATAATTTATTATTTTAGTGAAAATTATACTAATGAATATGTTATTTATTCATGACTTGTTGAATTTTTTTTCTAACATTTTCTATTTTAGAAAATAGTGGGAACTAGGTGAAAATAGGCCAATAACCTATGCAAGGGCCAATGAAATTATTTCTCAAACGACATCTCCAATGTTTTGGGAGGTGGAGTTAAAAATCGTGGTTATTATTACCCATATATATCAGGTTATGAATAATAACCTAAATAATGGGGAATTTCATCCTTCACCTAAGTGGGAATATCTAGATATGGAGTGGTTTATGGGGAAACATCCACCAACATTTAGTTGATCTTTCGATCCACTAGTTGCTGAATAGTGGGTCAACTCCATGGAGAATATCTTTTCGGTTATTTACTATTTTGAGATGGTTAAGGTGAAACTAGCTATTTATTTCCTATATGGAGAGGGAGATTACTGGTGGGATTTGATTAAGAACACTAAAGCAGGTGACGAAATTGAAGAGATGGAATGAGAAGACCTTAAGATCGTGTTTCGTAACAATTATATCCAAGGACTTCTTTGTTTGAAGATGGAGAGAGAATTCATAGACCTCAAGACAAAGGAAAGAGAATATGTCACAACTTATGAAGTGAGTTTCACAAGGATTTCAAGGTATTTTTGGGGTTTGTTATCAATAATGATAGAAAATAGATAGATTCTCTAGTGGATTGAAAACAAAAATTCAAAAGGATCTTGTAATTCAGGACTTTGGGAGTTATGAAGAATTTGTTCGATGTGATCTCAAGTGGGAGATGGATTTTGGATAATGGTCCCATGGCTATGTTGATAGGAAACAAAAGATGTAGTTTCAATATGGATGATCTAATGATAAAGGTGGGAAGAAAAATCAATGACCCACATGCCAAAAATGTGGGAAGTTTCATCATGGGTACTTCCTCAAAGGGATATGGAAATTTTTCAAGTGTTGGAAAGAAGGACACTATTCTCAAGAGTGTCGAAAATACATGAGAAGAAAAAAGAATGTGTTGGAAGAATGGGGAGAACCACCCATGTTCCCATGGTACAACTATAGGGAGCTAGGGAACAATGCAAGATAATTAAATGAACCTTGATACCTCGATGGTAATCAGTGTTAGTATCCACTAATTCCATAGGAAAAAGGTAAGGATTATGAAATCACTACTACATATGTGGAGAAAGATAATGAAGTCATAAAAGGTAAACTTTTTATTGACTTGAGAATGTCAAAAGTCTTATTTTATTCTGATTCTACAAATTTCATTATATCTTGAAGGTTTACTAGAACTATAGAATCAAATCCAGAAAACTTTGAAGTAGAGATATCTGTAAAAACACCAAGTAGTGAAATCATTGCGACCCTTGTGTTTGACTCTTCTCTTATTTGCGTATGTGGGAAGATTATTCTATTAAATCTCTTAATAGTTCCTTTGTTAGAATTAAATGATATAAATTGAATAGATTAGATCTCATTATATAGAGAAAATATCAACTATCAGCAAATGAAAATATCATTTCATATTCTAAACCATCCCATGATCCTCTACAAATTCAAGTAAGATCATTAATCTCCTTTAAAAAAATCCATCAACGGTTTTGGTGTTGATTCCCTATGAACAAGAATACCTCGACCAAATGGTTGAGTCAAAAGAAAGTGAAAACCTTGCAGAAATGCCCATCATGAGGGAATACAATGATGTATTTCTCGAAGAGTTACCGAGACTTCCCCCTGATTGTGAGGTAGAGTTCTCAATAGAAATTATACCCATAACTAATCCTATCTCAAAGTGTCCATATTAGATGGGTCCTATTGAACTGGAAAATTTAAATAAACAGTTACATAATAATTTGGAGAAAGAATTCATATTCCCTAGTGCAACACCTTGGGGTGCAACAGTGGTCCTTGGGAATAATAAGGATAGATCAATGAGGTTTTATATCGATTATCGAGAACTCAAAAAGATCCCCATAAATAAAAAGTATCCTCTTCCAAGGATTGATGACTTGTTCGATCAGTTAAGAGGAGGAAAATACATCTCAATGTTAGATCATAATTCTGGATATCATCAGCTAAAGGTGAAGAAGGAAGATATTCAAAAGACTGCCTTCTGTACAAGGTTTGGGCACTATGAGTTTATAGTGATTCCCTTTAGACATTCTAATTCCTCTAGGATCATCATGGATTTGATGAATTGAGTCTTTAGAAATTAACAAAAAAAAAATTTGGCAGTGTTTATTGATTATATTTTTATATACACCATGACCAAGGAGGAACATGATAAAAATATAAGACTTGTGTAGGAGATATTGAGAAAGGAGAAGTTGTACACCATGTCCACCAAGTGTGACTTTTGGACGAAGCATGTCATGTTCTTGGGACACGTGATCATAAGTGAAGGAAGTTTTGTGGACCCTTCAAAAAAAAGGAAATTGAGTAATGGTCTGTACCCTCTAGTGTCATAGAAATCCATATTTTTCAAGGATTATATGGGTACTACTGACATTTTTTGAAAACATTCTCATGATTTTCAAGACCACTAACTTTGTTAACAAGGAAATGGGTAAAGTATGTATGGATGGAAGAATGTGGGGAAAGCTTTATGGATATAAAGAGAAGGCTGATCACATTACCTCTACACAAATTATCGAAAAGTGGATAATGTTTTGTGATATACATTGATTCTTTAATGAAAGTCTTGGGTTGTGTACTCATGAAAGATTATAATGTGACAGCCTACACCTCATGGTTGTTGAAGATCCATGAGCCGAAATACCCAATGCGTTATCTAGAGCTGGAATCCATGATTTTTTCCTTGAAAATATAACGTCACTACTTTTATGGTGAGAAGTGTGACATATACATTGATAAAAGGAGCCTAAAGTATATATTCACACAAAAGGTGATAAACATGTGTCAAAGGATATGGTTATAAATAATAAATGATTATAATTTTTCTATTCGCTATCATCCTGGAAAGGAGAACAAGGTAGATGATTCCCTATGTAGAAAAAAACCTACTACTCTATCCATGTTATAGATTGAGAAATACCCTTTCTTATAGGATATTCAAAGGATGGATTTGGAAATCATAAGGGTAGAGGATACATCTTAACTTGAACAAATTATTGTGAAACCATCAATCCAATATATGATTAAGGAGGCACAAAGGGATGATCTAGAGTTACAAAAGAAGGTGAATTCATTGATGTAAGGGAAGATACACGAGTTCTATATTGACAAAGATGGTGTGAATTAGTTTGGAATGCGGCTTTGTGTGCCTTCATCACCCAAGATAAAGAAAGAGATATTGGAAAATGCACATAGATAAATATTCTCTATCCATAATGGTGGACCAAGATATATCGAGATATCTGATAACACATCTGGTGGGATAACATGAAGAAGGAGATTGTGGAATATATATATAGGGGCTTGGTATGTTATCATGTTAAATAATAGTGAAAAATATCCAAATGGATGATGAAACCACTACCTATACCCATGTGGAAATGGGAGAATTTCACTATAGGCTTTGTCACGAGTCTCCCAAAGAGGTATAAGGGAAATAATATGATTTGAGTTGTGGTTGAATGACTCACCAATACTTCCCATTTTATAGCTATTCGAGAAGATCTCTGAAATGTAAAACTTGAAAAGATATATGTGAAGGAAGCAGTGATACTGTATGGTGTTCCACTATCGATTTTTATTGATTGTGATCCAAGATTCACATCTATATTCTAGAGAATCCTTCAACATTATTTGAGTACTGAATTAAATTTTATCATGTCCTAGAACCCCCAAACTAATGGCCAATATGAAAGAAATATTAAATTACTTTAAGACATGTTAATAGCCTTATCTTTAGAATTAAGAGGTGGATGGGATTAGAATCTCCCATGGGTTGAGTTCTCATAAAACAATAACTTCCACTCCATTACTCAGATGGCTCCATATGAGGCTCTATATGGAAAGAGATGTAGAACTCTATCCTATAGGTATGATGTTGGAGAAATAATGCTACTTGAACCTGATCTTGTGCAACATATGACAGATAAGGTTCAAGTCAACTTGAAAAAAATAAAATCTGCTCAGATTCTATAAAAGTTCTTTGATGACAACCATAAATGTTACTTGGAATTCGATGTTGGAGATAAAGTCTTCCTTATAATATCACCATGGAAGAGAGTCATGAATTTTGGGAATAAAGGGAAGCTAAGACCAAGGTACATCAGCACTTTTGAGATCCTTGATCGCATATGAGACATGGCCTATCAGCTTTCACTTCCACTGAATATTTCTCATGTTCATGATTCATTTCATGTATCACTACTAACGAAGTACATTAAAGATCCCTTACATGTTCTTAACTTTGAGGTGATACAGCTGGAGGATGATCTCTCCTTTGAGGAGTAGCGAGTAAAGATTTTGTACTGGAGAGATAAGGTTCTACGCAACAAGACAACCCACCTTTTCAAAGTGTTGTGGGGGAAGCACAAGTTTTAAGAAGCAACTTTGGAATTAAAAGAGTAAATGAAGAAGAATTACCCTCACTGGTTTGTGTAAAACAAGATTTTGAGGGTGAAATTTCATAAGTGGGGAAGAATGTAACAAACCAATGTTTTATCAATGGAATTAATTTCATATAATTATGCCTTATAGTATAATAAAATTAGGAATCAAAATGACATATCATGATAGTAAATACTATATGAACATTAAAAAAAATTTGGCCACTTATGTGTTTTGAATTTCAAAAAACTGACATATACAGTTGTGTTTTGGGTGATTTTTGGAGTGTAATAGTAAAAGCTTATTTTTGGGTGAATATTAACATACCATTATGAATATTAATGTTACCCTTATGAATAGTGACATACCATTATGTATAGTAACCCTTCCTATGATAGTATATATATATGATTTAGGTGAAAATATGATGTACCTATGTTTTGAAATAAGTGAATAAACGTTCTAAAATGGTTTTTTCAAGTAAATTATGATGTTAATTAAATATTAAATTAATCATATTTAGAAATTTATTTTTGAAAAAAGGACTTCACTTTTTTATTCTACACATCAAAAAATGTTAGGGTGATTTTTTTTGGATTTTTCTAAAATACATGAATTTTTGGTGAATAGTGAAATACTATAATTTACAAAATATGCTAAATATATTAATTGTAGAGTCATGTATGATGTTTTTTATTATGTAGGACAAACTGGTTCTAAGTAAAATGAACTTATTTATATTCTATTTTATGTAATAATCAATATTACTTGTCTTGTGGAGAAATAATAAATTAATGAATATAATATTGAGAAAACCCTTCTCTTCTCCACTATAAATACCACCCTTCACACCCTCATTTCATCACACCTCTCAAAATTCATTCATTTTCTAAAATATAGCCAATAATATTCCCTTTCCCCTACCCCACACCCTAGAGATTATGGTCTCCTAAAAAGGCCTATTCATGGTGCCTTAAAGAGGATTCAAGAGGTAATTTCCCCTCTCTTTTCCTTTAATTTCCTTTCAATTTCATGTTCTTTTCTTAATATCTCTCACCTATCTTCATCCAAATGGTATTTTAACTCAATTATGCTAAATATAATAAAATTTTATGATAATAATGGGACAATATATCTTCTAACCTCATTCTCCTCTTCTTTTTTATTTTATAAAGGAAATAGTTGTTCGTGAGGTGTTAATTTATCACCTTCAAGAACAACATGTTTTCATTTTCCTTTACAACATTCATATCTGGTCATGAAATAATTTTTATGGATGAATTAGATAATCTTATATTTATTATATCCTATTTAATGTTTTGGACTTAACTTATTTACATATTTCTAACTGAATAATGAAAACAAGTTTTTTGTGGTCGAAAAACCGCCCAAAATTAACCCAAACGATAATAATTAAATTCTTAACTAATGGTTCATACAAATGGTATATAACATAATTCATTATAAGATCATTTAAACTCCTGGAATATAATTTATAACATGTAATATCAGTTCTTTATGTTTATACATGTTCTACACTAACTTCAATTTCTGAATACAAGTGAACCGTTCAAGAAAACCATTAAAACAAACATTCCCCAACATTGGATTTAAACACAATAACTCACCCAAAGGCCCATAAAATAACTTAGTGAAACCATAATGAAAAATATTAATATAAAAAATTTTATTTAATTGTTAATTGATGAATCTAATGTGTTTATATAGGACAAAAAAGTGATGAAAGCGTTCAGAAACAAGGTAAGGAGAAATTATCAAACCAAACTTTATTTCTTAGGGTTCTCCCTATTTCTCTCCATTTTTGGTATGATCACTATTTAAAAATAATTTTTAATAATTATATTAATTTTTTGGGATACAAATGTTTTCCAATAATGTTTATGTCAAAAAATATGTTTTCCAAAGGAACTCTTCTTTCAAAAAACACACATTTTACTTCTCACTCAAGGTTGATGGTTCATGCCTTAAGTATGTCATTCCCTCTTTCTATCATGAACCAAAATATTATGAATGTGTTATTATCAGATGAATTCCATTATTTTTATGGGTTATTTATGTTCATTATTGGTCTATTTTCTATATGGAATGGTTAATAATGTAAATTTTATGATGTGATGGGTGTGCTCGAAAATATATAGCGCAATACGAATGTTTGAATGTGCCGGGTGCACCTGAAATTATACAGAACTCCAATGAATTGGGTAAAGTGATGAATCTATTGATTTAAAGGTAAATGATTCATTGAATTTATGCTATATTTTTTCACAACTATGTACGGTAGTTAACCACTAAGACACGATGTTTCATTGTTTATGCATTTCCACGTTCCAATTCCTCTCATAATGTTTCCTATCATGATTATGATCATGTGCCTATGTTATGATGATAATGATTATTCCCATCCCATGTTATGTATTTTCATGTTCTTATTTAACCAATTACTGGGTTTTCATCTCACCCATTTTTGATTTATATCTTCAGGCTACTACATTTACTAAGGAGAGGTCAACTGCCAATAAGAAGCTAGAGAAGAAGGAATTAAATAAATGTTTACATTTTATATTGTAAATGTTATTTATAGTTCTACTTTTCCAAAGATAATAAACCTTTGGATCCTTGATGTGTAATACTATTATGTTTTCTATCATTAGAATGATTTAATAGTATTGTACGAAAAGGTAGGGTTGCTACATTATGCAAGAGATATAGTTGGATTTTAATTTGGGTTAGTAACACGTGCTATGTGTAATTTTCACAGCCCGATGGACACTATATCTGGTGGCTCAAGCTAGGCCAACGAATGGACTTAGGCATTCCACCTCGTAAAACAAATTCTACTGAGTAGAAGCATAGGTATATAGAGAAATATTTGGGATAAAATACTCACTTATTAGAATAATTCCATAATAGAAATAATATAAAAAAATATAATAATGATAAGGAAAAAATAAATGGACAACATGGGAAAAATACTAACTATAACAATGGAAGACCTCACACAAAAATTATATATATAATCTACATGTCTGGAATCCAAAACCAAAACTACCAAAATAATGAAAACTTGGAATCGACTCCTATCCTGGTCCTGACCTCCCATGCTCCAAACCATCATACAATGAAAAACCAAACACCATGCCCCTATCCTGAACCTATATTAGAAAATAATTATTATCTACATGGGAATACATGTGCTATGGATGCTCAATCATGGTGTTAGTATAACTCAATAGGAAACCACCAATGGTTTCTAAAGAAATATACATTACATCTAATAGTCTATATAGATAATCAAAGGGAACAAATAAACAAGGAAACTAAATAAATATAAATGAATCTCATGTTTATGAAAATAATGAGTAACCATTTTATTCTTTAAGTCTCAAGGGGTAACTAACTAACGGAGATATCTCCAGTCAAATTGGGTACCTAATCCAAGGAATAAGGAGGATATACACTCTTAATCATAATTTAATTAACTAATCATAAATTTTCAACATACCCAGAACCTTAGTCTAGTAATCAAGCCATAACACTGTGTTTAGGAATCATAAAGCCTCATTCCAACATCCCAAACCACACCATGTTCATATATGGGGAAACATAGATCCCGAGTCCTGCATCCCAATCATACATCACAAAAAATTACATCGAAGCCATAGTCTAGGTATAATAAAACAAAATGAAAGTATAGTGATGGTTTTATTTATGTAGTGGTGGTATAAACTGTAGATATATATCCCTTTGATGGTTTTCGAAAATCACTACTAAAATTGGTGTTAACAATCAATTCCTGGTGGTTTCTTCCATTTACCAGTAGTTTTTGGAAATTGTTTTATAATGCATATTTCAGAGTGGTTTTTTTAGTTTTAGTGGTTGTTTTTGCATAAAAAAATAACCACAATCTAGAAGTGATTAAAACCATCGCTATATCTAGGATATTTTTCCAAAAACACCATCACTAATATGGATAAAACCACTGCTAAGTAATTTTTTTTTCATATTCACCAGTGGTTTTAACTTACACCCTTAAAAATATCATAATATAGAAACAATTTAAACCACCAGGAAAAAACCACATCTAGCGGCGTTTTAAACCACTGTTATATCATTAATGAAAAACAAAAAGCTGTAGGTTTTGTAGACCTACAACCTATAGTCAGAAAAAGACAATAGTAACACTGAAAATTTTAGATCCATGAACTTTCAAGGTCATTTCATTCTTTTTTTGGTGATGGAGGTGTTTATGGAAGTTATGGGGAGATAAAAGTTGATTTAGAGATAAAATTATAGTTATCGGGGTTGTTCATGGTGTGAGTAGTTAGTTCATAATGTTATGTAATTGATATTTATGGACATAATGTTTTTCATGGCATGGATTTTTTTGGGAAAAATTCCTAGGTATATTTGAAAATGTTTTTGGTTGAGTTGATTCATGACATGAAAGAATTATTCATGGTGTGAATTAATTTTACCTATTAATAAATGAATTTTGGGGGATATTATATGAACATTGACTCAATGGTATTCATGAAATAAAATGAATACATTCCCTAAATTGGGGGTCGTCATGAATATTCATGATGTGAATCAGTTCATCATGTTTTGAATAGGATATTTCTAGCCTTCTTTAAATTAAGTATAATTAAAGAGTTATCTCATTTATCTTGGTATTGAGGAAAAACCTAAGTGATTTTAAGATATATTATATACCTACTTCCTTTTTTTGATGCATCGATTCTAGAGGTTAAACATCGCCAATCATAGGTGAGTTATCCCCTTTATCCCTTTTATTTTTTTCTAGTTCATCTCTCATGAACCTTCCATAATTGCAGTCATTGAATCATGGAATTATTGTGCTATATTTTTTAAGAGCTATTAATGCGATATATGATAATCTAGGGTAACTTACCCATAAGGGTGTCCTATCTCATAGTTTTTCATTATTGAGACTGATAAAAATTTAGTTGAGGTAGGGTATTTGATAAGTCTTTTTTTACATGTAAACTTTAGAATTAGAATGAATATGTTTCCACTGGGTGGATGGTATAGACCAACCAAATGAATATAATATCTGAAATTAAGAATAAAATAGGTTAGTTTATTCTAACATAGGTTTTTATTCCTTATTCTGCATCATGATTTGTTAGGTTGTGTTTTATCCATAATTTTTTGCTTTTAACATGTTTTTTTCACTTCAAAATTGATTAAAAATATAAATATGGTAATATTGTTAAAAAATTATAGAGGAATGGAATATATTAACCATTCCACCTTATATGGATGATGTATTGAAGACTATTTTTCTCGTTCTTAGTGATTTTTAACTGTTGATTATAATTTATTTTGTGAAAGGGGATTTTTCATATTGAACTAGATAATTCAATATGGTAATCAAAGGGTTGTTTTAAAAGATATATTCTTAGGATGGAGCAAGCCCATTTTTTATGATGGCTTTGAAGCCTTGATTCTATGCCCTTATTTTCCACATGATTTGTTATTATAAATAATTTATACATTATAAATGATGGCTACTTATAGGTTTCTCGTAGAAGTGGTTACATCATGATACAATAGTGTCTTAGTGGGTTGTAGAGATGATCAAAGTTTGTATGGGAGTTATTAGAATACATCATATGGGAACCCTCTAGTAAGGTCTTAAAGATGTATTTTTTAAATTTAATTTCCTTTTATTTCTATTTACACCCATATTGTGTTGGATAACAAAACTAGTTCCTCACATACTGGGTATCGAGTTCACGCCTCAAAATCATGGTTGGTGATAGAACATATAGACGGATTCTCCATCTTCCCTACTCTCCCATCAAGGTTTTAGGATTGGTATGAACTCTTATAGAATACCAGAAAACCATATTTATTATTGGTTTTAAAAAACCCTAAAGGGTATTGGTAAAGGATGTACTAGCTAAACCCACATGATATATACTCATGGAATATGGTGCACCGGTATGTTATATGATATATATAGTGCTACATGATGTACTATAAGACCCAATGTAGAATCAATTTGACCGTGATGTATTGGAAAAACCTATTAGGTATTAGTATGATATGGTACATTGTAATACCCTAAGGGTTATTGATGAGATGATATATCAAAATTGTTATATGAGAATATATGGTCAGTGCTCCACATACTTCTATGTTCTATAGATACTATGTTCAATAAGGACACCATCAACCAGTTTTTTGTATAAGAAAAAATAATGCACGAAATCCCATGATGTTGTGAGTACAAATATACTTAGTAAGGCATGATGAAAAACAAGTGGGAAATAATAAAATATAATAGTCAGATCAAACTATATGTAAAAGAGAGTCAAGAAACTAAACATCATATATGATCATAAAGAAATTTAAATCTCTATAGCTAGTTGAAACACATCATATAGAACCATGGTTATACAACACATATATACGGAACCCATTGTCCCAATACGATAAAAAATATAAGAAAAATATAAACAATACCCACATTAGATGTACTAATACATGAACAAACCCACTCCACTAATAATTTCCAAATGATGAACTCTTCTCGTCCCCCTATCCATCTCCATCTCCACATCCTGCTACTGACACCTGTAAGACAATTATATAGAAAATTAAAAAATGTTATATATTTATATTTAAAATTATAATCAACAATTTTTTTAACTAAATGATTTTGATGTTGTGTAATTTTCCTTCTCAACACCTATCATCACTTGAAATCCTCATTTTTCTTCCAAATACCTCAGATAGAAATAGTCCCAAACCCATCTCGCGCACTTTATTAGGATGATCCTTCACAAGGACTTTACCAACTTGGCCATCCTTGGAGACTGAGTAAGACTCTGTGGGATTGAAATCCCATAGTTCTTCAATTTTTACCATTTAATCAAATATTATTTATATTAGAAGAAATATATATTAACCTATTGAAATCTAATAATAATTTATTATAATGAAAAATTAATTCATACACAAACTTCTTTGGAAAACTCATTAACAAAACTCCCATAATATTTTTTATGACCATTAAAACACACATCTGTTTGATATGATTTGTGTCCTAAACACTTTGACTGTGTTAAAAAATAATAAATCATCCATTTTATATATTAAATAGATAATATTGTTTAATAAATATTTAAACTGATGAAAATATTACTAGAGTCTATTGGCTTCTAGAAAAACTCTTTGACTCCACAGTGTGAGTATAATGCTTCCTCCTTGGCCTTCCTATCATTTAACCAAATAAAATTAAGTTCAAAAAATTTATTTTGAAAAATTCATACAGAAAAAATAGAAATGATAAAAAATTCATATTACTAAAAAATATATACATAACAATGATAATGAATGACTGAAAAAATGACACAAGTGGTTGATAAATGAATGGATAACTACACATACAATCATTTTCTCCTTCAATCATTTTGGTTTCCTGCTCCATCATTACTTCATCTACTTCATAAACTATTGTAGGACTAATATTTTTAATACCATGATAAAAAAATAAGTCCACTTCTTACTGTTAATGGGATTCAATATTAGAGGTCAAATCTTAGACTTCATCACCCATACCACAGAAGTCTCTTTGTTTTTTGTGAGCAACTACACTCCACCCTTCATCAAAAACATCTTTCACATAATATACCATTTTATCTTACGATGATAAGATATACAGATCATGTAGTTCATGGTCACTAACATCCATTATGTGAGAGACGTTCAAAGAAGTAAATTGAAAAGAATATCTTTTAACAAACATGATAATATCCACCCAATTGAATTTGTAAAAAACAACTGAAAAATGCCCATGGTAGTTTAATTTGATAGTATCAGTCAAATTTTCATTGTATTCCACTTTAGAAAATGTAAATATTCCACTATTATGTCTTTTCAAACCCCCTTCCCAATCAACTTTACAAAATCTAAATCTATTCACATTGTAAGGGTTGAACTTTCTATCTTATTTTAGAGGAATCTAAGAAAAAAACTTCAAATATTCTAATAATTGTGCTCGAGTATCAGTGTTCATGATCTGAGAAAGGTGATATACATAATTATATTTAAAAAATATATGATTCAACCTAATATCCATATTGATTTCAATATTTATGAACTTACACGTCATGTAAACCATTTTACAAGATCTTTATTAATAGATTTTGTTATATCTTTCTCATTTTGTGTTCATCCTCTCATTGGTATCTTTGTTTGTATCCTTTAATATTCAATAAATGGATCTGAAATTTCATTATTTAGCATCACATATCTATGTGCCTGTAATAATTCCATTTCTGTCAATGTAACATTTGAGCACCTCCCAATTGACCAGGCAATAACAGAAAAGATATTTGATTTCCCATGTATTTCAGATTGATTTGATGCGTCGTCAACATGTACAAATTGATTTAATCATGTCTCAATTTCATCCATGTATCTAGAACAAAAGTAAAGATACTCATATACCAAATATTATTTAGAAATAAATCCTCCAGGTTGAGCTTTATTTATCACGTATGATTTCAACTGCCCAAAATATCTGTGAAATAAAAAAAACATAATTATGTATTTAATGAAGTTCGAATAATTGTTTAATGAAATTAAAAAAATAAAAATAAAGTACCTATCAATTGGATACATCCATTGATAATGTATGGTGCCTCCTAATTTAGCTTCCTCATCAAAATGCATAGTTAAATGCATCATGACAGTAAAAAGCGATGGTGGAATGATCATATCCATTTCACAAAGTTTTAATACAATTATCTAATGAAGGTTTTCAAGATGAAATGGATATATATTTTCAAACATAATTTTCTAAATAATGTGCAGAATTGGAGTACAATAGTAGTAACCTTTTCAGGTAATAATGTATGCAATGCCAATGGAAGTAACAACTATATCAAAGTATCTGAATCATTGATTTTCAATCCATGAACTCTATGATGATTCAAGTAAACACACCATGAGATTTTACTTGAATAACCATAAAATACATCACATGTTTTATAATTTGAAGGATGTATCTTTATCCCTATTTTTCATGAAAAATTTTCCGGATAAAACCTTTCATTCTCATCTGGCCAAAGATCATGATTTACATTAATTAATTGTAAGTCTTTATGAGCATTGAGATGATCCTTTGACTATCCATGCTAATTAAAAAATTTGTAGATAAAATTGTCACAAAAATTCATCTCAATATTCATTATATTAACATTATGTCGCAACAAATTAATTTCCCAATATAAAAGTTTGAATAATATACTTTTTTTCTTCCATTATTGTGTTCTGATTTCACTTGATGATGCAATTAAAACTCATTTCCCACTATCATTCAAATGAAGAACCTTTATAAATTCTATTTCAACATTTTCAAGTTGTTAAAATACTTTATAACCTGTTAACAACTTTGGAGGTGGGCTACAATCAATGATACCATTGAATTTTGTCTTGTTCTGCTGAAATCTATGAGATGCGTCAAGAAATATTTGATGACACAAGAAGAACAATTTTAATTACGAGGTATCCATTCGAGCTCAAAATCAATGTTACAAATAGGATAATCCAAACCCATGTAAGTGTTACAACCAGATAAATTCCCAAGTCCAGGGAAGTCACTAAAGGTGAAAATTAGAGAAACTTTCCTTTTGAACATAGTTCTAGAAGATAAATCATATATCTCAACACTATTTCTCCACAATTCATGTAATTATTCAATTAAAGACTGAAATTATACATCAATATCATTTCCAAACATTTATTTTCTAGGAGTAATCATCAAAATGATAAAATATGTTTGTTTCATACATATCCACGAAGGTAGTTTGTAAGGGATCAAAACAACTGGCCAAGTGCTATAATTGGTACTCAAAGTCCCAAATTGGTCGAATCCAATGAAAACCAATCCCAATATACCCTTCATAAGATCAGTTGAGAAATATAGATGTAATTAATCAAATTTCTTCCATGACTATGAATCTCTTGGATGTCACAATAACCCATCATTGTTATTATCTATAGAATTACATATCATGTGTTCAGCAGTTCTTGATGACATGAATAATCTTTTCTATCGAGGCATTAAAGAAGATTACTAAAAAAACTTTTAAAGTGTTTTCCTTTTCTTCTTTTTCATGGTAGTATGTTGATTTAGACTTCCAACATCACCCAAAGACTACCATATAGAAGATTTTTTTTTTGAAATCATGTATGCTTGAATACTCTCCCCCAAAAAGCATACAATCATTAGGACACACATTTATTTTTGTATAATTCAGACCAAGCTTTTTAACAAATTTTCTCATTTCAAAAAAAGACTTAGGGATCTTTGTTTCAGGAAATGCATCACTCAACACTTCCAATATCATGGAAATCACCTTATTTGTAATTCCACATAGGTATTTGATATGGTACAACATCATAAGAAAAGAATGTTTTAAATATTTCAACCATCCAATATACAAATCTTGATTTCCATCATCAACTAAACCATGAAACACATCTATTTTATCAGTGAAGTTTTCCCTTACATTAGCATCACAAAATCAGTAGGAGCATCCAACGATATGTTATAATATTGATCTTCTTGTCCTACAGTCTAAAAAACATCACATGTCACATTTATATTTTTAGCACCTCATCTTTTAATTATGATATGTTTTGATATTGATGATGGTGTCTTGAAATACCAAATGAATCATTTATAAAGCTTTTCATTTCATTTTCCATAGTCAACAAAGTTGGGAGTTAATTATGTGGATTGAAATAAGTTCTCAACATTTATGTAACGTTTGATTCTCCATGCCAAATCCAACACAAATAATGATCATGGAAGTCCTTAAATATCAAGTGTTCATAAAATTTATCTCTCTTCAACCATTTTCAAAATTTACATTTCGAACATGTACATATTATTCTCTCATCAACAGATCAATTGGAAATTACAAAATCTAAAAAATCCACAAAAACCTTAGCATACTGAGGTGTGTTCCATAGTAATGTAATCACACTTTTATTCATATATATCACAATCTACCTAAAAATTATGAAAAAAAATTAAAACACATAACCATAACTAAATTAGGAAAGATATTCATATATACTAGTTGAAAAAATATGAATATTTTAAATAACCATACAATACCTTTTAAATGTATGTATAACCATATCTGAAATAAGAATTACCAACACTTCTAAAAAATAATAAAACTGTTCTCACTATTAGAATATGTTGATGAATAAATTGGTGTAGAGTATTGAACTTCAACCCTTCTTTAATTGATGCAAAAAAAGGAAATATAGGGCAACTAGAAATGGCTCAACAAATCAGTATAATAAATCCCTGACATTATAAATGTCTTTATAATTTTCTATCTACTTCTTGTCATATATTCTATTTTCAGAATAAACACAAAAAGATAACATTCTTTAGAAATCCATTGAATCTTCTACACATGGGTGTTTTCTAATTCTTCATCATACATTTTAAACCCAAAATCTAGAAATTAAAATTGAAACATATTACTATTTAAAGTATTATGCTCAAATTCCAAACTATCTAATGTATTTCATTCATTTTATTGTTTTTTAGTGAAAGAGGATTTCTAATATTCAAATAGTTGATAGATTCTACTACGTAATATAATAGCAAAATTTTATACCTATATAGCCCAAGTAAGGGTAATATAATTTTTTCATAGGATGCATAATGATGCCTCATAATTTTTATTATTTCCGTAAAGGAAATCTTTAAAATATAAAGCTCAAATAAAGATAAGACACATTTTACACATGCTGTATATAGGTAAATTATAATTCTATTTATGGGTAAGAAAAAATTATAATAATTTCATAAGGGTAACTAGTAAAGTTGTGTAATATTAATATTTTACTTAAACTAGTCATGTAAAGTAACTAGAAAAGCTATATAAAGGAACTAAGAAGTAAAATAAGGGTAATAACCATTTTCTAAACTTTCATAATGAAAGAAACTAAATTCCATACACTATTTAAAGGTATCTAGTTCAGTACACATGGGTTACTAACATTTTTTTCCTACCGCTTAAGGGTAACTTAACAATTGTGTAGAGGTAAGAAACACCTATGTAATGGTAAGAAACTCTTGTGCAAAGGTAAGAATAACATGCATAAAGGTAAGAAACACTTGTGTAAATGTAATTAGATCTTATGTAAGTGTAAAACCAAGAATAAAAAGCATGTATCATTGTATAAAGGTACATATGCCAAGGTAACACACAAACTATAGATTCCATGGAAGGGTAAGAAAAAAAGTTACACAAGGAATAAAAAAATACAATATAAACAAGAAAGATTCCATAATGAAGAAACCAAGGGAAAGGATATAATATATCACTACATAAAACTCCCCTAAATCACTATGTTACCATACAATACAATATAAATAGAAAACATTCCAAACTGAAGAAATCAAGGGTAATGATATAATATAGAACTAGATAAAAGTACACTAAATCACTAAGTAACCAAAAAATTGAATGTGTCTTAGGATCTACCTTGGTAATACTAATGTGATAAGCAATAAATAATATTTGGGAAAACCACATAAACTATCTATCTACTAGATTATGCTATACATATAACTGAAAACCATATTTCCCACACAAGTATTGTGATGAAATCCACCCACCTAGACCTTGTTCCAATAATGATTTGTTTGAAACTTTCATCATGTGAACTTTGAGAGAAATAAGTTAGGTCTTCCAATTAGTACCTGGTTTCACCTGACTAATTGTGGAACTCAAGCATAGTAAAAATGATACAACTTTAACACATGAGGAATAACCATTACTACACTTAACCCTAACACCTAGTGATGTAGGACCCCATACATACATAACATACACTCAAGGCATAAGTATAACATTCTCATGCGTGTTGAGCAATAAGAATCACATATTTATAAAAAATGCACATTAGTGGTAAATGAGAAAGGTGGAATCATTGGTTTCCTTCCATATACACCATTTAAAAAAAAAATTCTAAATAGTACTTTGACACCAATAAATATCTTGGAATGAAAATAAAATTCATTTTTCATAAAATAATTACCGAACACAATATAGAAAACAATGGAAAACACCAAATCATTTAAAAAATTTCAATGTCACCCTTACACTAGCATTCTCTTCTTTGAGAAAAAATCATGGACTATAACCTTCATTTCCTTAAAAAATCACATGAACACAACATGAAACATTTTAATAGGTCCACAAAAATCTATGATTTCTTTTAAAATGTTTCAAAGCTATAATTAATCAAGGTTCTTTCTCTTGGAAAGTTAAAACAATAAAATAGGACAACCACATCCATAAACCATATAAAACAATCCAACAAGACATTTAAGAGGTTTTAAACTATGTACAGATTTAAAATACCAATTTTAAATACATTAAAACAACATTTTTTAAAAAATTTAGAGGAAAACACCTCAATTCAAAATCAAATTCTATTTAAAACCTTTATTTCACGCATTAAAAATCATAATTGGGTTAAACCCCATTTCAAAACATAATAACTATTTCAAAAGGAAATAAGATATTTCACAAGAATATTATCATAATTAAACATTCCATTTAAAAATTAAAACATGGTATTATTGTGAATACCCATTTATACCATCCTAAAAGCACCATGAAATATTTTAAAAAAACTATTGGAATATAAAAAATATTCACAATTCAATAATTATGGAATTTAGAATTTAAATGCATGTTAACAGGGAAGCCAAATCAATACCCAAAAAGTATACCTCTTGTTAATAGAGAAATCATTTCAATTTCCATCAAATATATATAGTTCTTGGAAAATCAACTACCATAAAAAAACTTCTAGATATGTCACAATTTAAAAGATGAGGTATTAATACTTAGTTCACATCAATCATAAATTAATTTACCTAAGATATCCTAAATTGGAGTGTAGAAATCTATATTTGTTTTCTTGAATCCTTTATATAATTTTTTAGTTGAAGAACTTTGGTGGCAAGGGACATCGAAGGATGAAGAGGGGTGTTGAGGCACAATGAGGGCTGACGAGGGATGGTGAGGCTTGACAATGCATGACGATGGTCGGAAAGGGACGACGATGGGAAGTGATGAGTGATGATGGGGACTGGTAGGGATTCGGGGAGTCAATGGGGTGGTGAGGGGTGGGGCGGAGTGTCATGAGCATGAAAAAATTTAAAGTATTAGTGACATTTTTTTAGAAACTACTGCTAAATTTTATTTAAAAAAATTAGAAGTAGTTTAATAAACCACCACTAAACTCTCAATTTGGTGTAATGGTAGTCTCATAATATTCAACCAATATTATCATAGATCCTCATTCAGACTCCTTAACTCATTCATTATAGGGGTGAGGTTTAGAGCCTTAGTTCAAACAGACATGTTTTCATATAACCTAAATTCAATACCTCGCATACCACCAAGCCATGTTCAAATACTTATTTAACCATAGAAATTTACCAAAAAATCATAATCATTAAACACAAATACCATTATTCCAAACACCCAAAATTCTATCTCATAAACTATGAATTTTCATCATTTAGTTCATTTCATAAACAATTTTAACATCCCAATATAATCATTAGGGTTTATAACTCACTAAACCATATATAATATCAATTAATATGGTCCAAATGGACCTTTAAAACCTAAACATGGAATAAAAAATAACTCAAAACACTTACATAAAATCATCTTGAAGGAACCCTTTAAAACACGTGTCTTCTAATTTGAAATCTCAAACATGACCTGATACCTTTATTTCCATTTACAAAAAAGTGGCATTTAAATCATTTTTACAAAGTTGTACCATGCCCTCATTTCAAATCATCATTGAAATATATTAGGAAACCCCTTTCTTCCAATCACTTTTATGTCAATTCCTCCTTCTAATATATTACTCACTTACAAAACATTATTTTCTTTAACTGGAAACCATAACCAAATCAAAATCCAAAACAAAACATTCACAAAATTTCAAAATACTTTAATGAATTTCAAAAAATATTCCTTATGCGCATTTCAATTATTCGACAAATCATTCCCAAATACCCAATTATAATTCAAAACCCATTAACTTAAAATTATCCCATTACAATATTTACCAAATTTATTTCATTATCCATAGGGGTTTGGAAAACCCTAAGGGTAGCCATATGTCTATTCTCAAATACCAATAGACTCAATGGGATCCATAGAGGGTTTCGGGCCTCAATATAAGGCCCAATATCACATTTCATACTTAAGAGAATGAAATTCAGCATGGAAGTAGATTTGAACAACCAAATACACTTATAAAACATCAATATTATGGGTAAAAGGTTAAAGAACACATACCTCATGCTTGTAGACAACCACTAAATTAATCATGGCCCTTGATTCGAACACAAACAATCATTAAATCCATATCCAAGAATATTATAGAAAAGGAGGTTTTTATGTCTTTAGAAGTATAGAAACCAAGACACCATGTTTTTTCTAGAAAATTGAAGGAAACAGAGTCAAAGAATTACCCAAAGCTTCAATTCACACTAAATAGTACTCCAAACACCCATGAATCGAATGAGAATTATCCATAGAGGAGTGATGACCACCCTGTTCATCACCCATTCTATAGGGGGTCAAATGGGGGAGAAATTTGGGGGGGAAAGAAATAATATTTGGAAGGAAAATGACAATTTATCACTTTTTAAGGGTTGTATGGTTTGGATGCATGATTGCCCAAAGCATGCACAAACCATGAAAATATATATATATAAGAGTGTAAAAGAAACATTTTATTATAGAAGCATGTATATAGTTTGAGAAACCATGTGGTGCTAGTGAACCATCCTTTTTCCAAGAGGATTCCGGGCCACACAGTTTTCAAGGCTAGACACACGTTTTGCACTAATGGTGTGCCAACTGTGTGCAACACACAGTTTGTACACTTGACTCATATTTTCATGTCCCAAACCCCCGACACACCCTCAAAACATCCTATACACCCAAGAAACACTTAATTATCCATAAATAAAAAAAATTAACAAAAATTTATATAGATTCATACCTCCACATAAGGTCCGGATCTCCCAACATACTTACCTTATAATGTCTCATCCATGTGCTGAATTTCCCAAGAATCAATAATCCTCTACGGAAAAAGTTTGGTCTATGGGACCACCTCTCAACATCCATATTCCATGTTTCTACCCGAAATTGGTCATGCTATAACAACACTTTAACCTAGGAAACAATACTATCCCAAAATTTTCCCCCACCATGATCCACAATCACAAAACTGGTGCTCCGTGAGGACGCACCCACCTCAACTCATCATTACAAACATCATCATAAGATAAAATTATGGGTAAAATCAATGAACTAATACATAAGAGGATACTTAAATATTACTACACCATTATAGGAGTGCCAATCAGAACACATTTGGTCTGATCCTCTAAGCCACTTATGTACCAAATCACTTGGAACCATCTCACCTAGTTTCCAAAAAATATTCT
Organism: Viscum album; assembly: GCA_963277665.1. NCBI lineage: Eukaryota > Viridiplantae > Streptophyta > Magnoliopsida > Santalales > Viscaceae > Viscum > Viscum album. The sequence continues at coordinate 1,820,829,416 of OY728146.1, read as the reverse complement.
AATTGTAAACCAAGCTCTGCATCACTGAATGGACACACTGATTCCAACCACATTTCCATACCTACATTAGTCTGCAACACGAGTCCTAATAACCACACTCAATTTTAGAACATTCCAAGCAAAACCCTAGAATATCCTTCACCTCAAGGTATACAACCATTTAAAACAGATCCAATGCTCATAATCAAAATTGATACACCAAGATGGCTCTTACCCAAGTCTAACCAACTTGAAACACTGGTCACATCATTAATTGACTACTTTCTCACTATGATGATCCCTACCATATGACTTAGTTCACCACCACATTATTCCAATTTTGACCACTTCCATCATCAAAAAATATACCAACATAACCTCAACTAATCCTTTAAAACTAACCTGAGTGTTTCCCAAATCACTATTCCCAAACATCCACGTGAACTCCACTCAACTCTAGAACTCATCCTTGTGGCTGAAACTACAATAATTAGTCACAATTTATCTATCCGTATATAAACTAAGGAATACTAGGTTCTTCCTCAAACCCCATTCCCATTACTAGGATGCACTAATCATTCCAAAATTAACTGGAAGTGGATTACAACCCACATCATCCAATCCCTTTTACCCAACTGAGTCAGGCTATTCCAACCGACTCACTCCATTATCGCCTCACATACACTGTTGGAAAATCAGCCTCATACCTGATCATGATGCCTTCTATCATAGGGAATACCTCTATCTTTTGAACACATCCACTAAAGTCCATTATCAACCTCTGGTAAATCTTCACCACCATATCATCTGTTGTTCTGAAAACCATTATTGGTTTCCATAACACCCACCAACACATGTCTGATACAACCAATCATATTTTCTTTTAGAATAAAACCAAGCTCAAATCCACCACTCAGATCAATTGACCACCATAGGCAAGGCCCACCCATCCTCCTCAAAGTAACCCAAACATATATCTCATAGGAATCTTATTGGAAAAATGATTCCACTAAATCTACTCCATTACCCTCTCTACACATGTATGAATTGTATACCACTCCCTACCTTAGGAGTTTCATTATCACCACATTACTTAAGTAATTACAACCACCACAGATCATGATTAGATCATATTATTAACCCTGAAAATTGGTTGATGTCATCTATATTCCACCAAAATAACAAATAATAACCATCTTCTACCTATTCCAGACTTTTGGAAGATAAAATCATGACATTATTCAAACTATAGTTCATACTGAGGACCTTCACCATAAATTCTATATTGTGATCCTTCCACCTTCCATCTTCAGATATTTATCTATAAGATCATAACCTCTAAGAGAACCCATATAAAAAACACTTAAGTATCTTGGAATAAAGCTAGAACTCCCTCATCACACTCGAGGAGATGTTAAGATATTGGGCCTGATCTTCATTAGCTAGAAGTATTCCATGAAGTCATCAATAAAAACAAGCACAATTTATCCATAAAAGATGTCACCTGCCACCACAAAACACCTTATCATTCTAAATGTTTTAAGATTACCTTATCACACCCCAATATTTTTTGTATGTCACTTTTAAATTTAACATCTTAAATAGATTATTTTTCATGAAACATCATGTTTAGGACAACGATAAACAATTAAATATTAATTTTACCATTGGAGTTGTAATGGGACTATGAGGAATAATAATCCAGCCATTAGAATAATAAACTGACCTATGAATGTATATATAAAATTTAGGTATCTCATAAATGAAAATATGATATATTTGTATCACGAAATATGTAAATAAAAGTTTTAAAATGATAAATTAAGTCTTGATATTTCTGTGGAATATAAATTTTTATTTACAATTTTAAAATAAATATATTAATTTAAATGAAATATTATTTTCATAAAATAGATTCATAAGTTAATAATTTGATTTACTATAATTCTAAGACAATTTTATAAGACCACAATTAATTTTTCAAAGTGTCACAAAATTGGTAATAATGATAAAAATTGGTATTTTTTTAATAAACGATCAATTTAATTAAAAAATAAATCTCTCAAATTTAGAAATTTATTTTAATAAAATGGATTCAATTTTATAATTACAAAAATCAAGAAATTGGTAAGGTGATTTTTTGGGATTTTTATAAAATAGCTGAATTTTTTATGAATAGTGAAATACGATAATTTACGGTATTTAGAATTATGAGCCAAATATATGAATTTTTGAGTCATGGATGGTGTATTGATGATTTAAGAACCATTATTTTGAACTCACATGCACTAATTACTATACATAGTCATAAGAATCAACAATATTGATAGTCTTAGGCCAAAGTAATATTGTAAAAAATAAAATAATAAAAAACCATGTCTCTCCTCTACCATAAATACCACCCCTCACCACCTCTTATCCTCGCACATTATAAGACATATACCTTTATTATATTATACCAAATTACTCTCCGAAACCTATTCCCCACATTTGGGTCTTTCTGGTATCACCGAAAGACCATTTTTATGTGCCTTAAAAAGGTTCTAAAGAAGATGACTCTCAAGAGGTAAAACCATACCTCTTTGTATTTTAGTTTCTTTTATTTTCCTATCCTTCCATAACCTACCCTATTAAAAGTAATATGATAAATATAGTTTCATTATATAATTTTTATTAATGGAATATCCATCATCAAATCTGTTCTCCTCTACTTTTATTTCAAAAATGAAATCATCATCCATGATGGGTTGATTCAACACCTTCAGGGACAACAATCATTAATTTTCTATTAACACATTCAAGGATGGTCATAAAACAATTATTTTGGTTAAATAACATTTTAATATAAATATTTTAATTTATATAATGTTCTTTAACCAATATATAAACATAATATTAAATAAAATGACCCAAGTTCGTGATGGTCGTAAAAACCATGAAAATAAATTGCGACAATTTCATCAACATTTTATCTAGTAAACCATCAATATACCATATAACTAAATGATATATGAGATCATATAGAATTATTAAATATCATTAATACTAAATAATTTCACTTCTTAATAAGTTTTTCTCATTTTACAAGGACATTTGTTTTTAAATTCAAGGGAATCAACCCTAAAAGCATGAAAGGAATCCTCCCGAAACATTGAAATTAAACATTATAACTCATCAAAATAGACATATATGAACTTAATAATACTATAAAAAATAAAATATATGTTTTATAGTTTCTTAATTAAGTAATTAATTAATCTAAATTTATTATCTAGTACATTAAGTATAAGTTCCGAATGCTTTTAGAAATTAGGTATGGGTTTTTGTTATCTCGCTTTTATTTCTATAGGATATGCATTATTCACCTCTTATTCGTTATGTGGAGTGTATGTATAATTACATTTTATATATCATATCATTAATCCATTTAAATTTATTGTATTAAATTTTTCATTTGATAATTATTACTTTTATGGGGCATATGGTTTGACTAATTACAATGTGGTATGGGAATTCTAAACCCAATTTACATTCATTGGGTTAAAAAAAATCTCCTATGATTATATCATGCTATGATTATGTATGATTTTTTACTATATTTTTTTGTATTAAATTTTTTTATGTGAATTTATAACTGATACATATAATCGATTCATTTTTTAACACATAGATATTATTTTAAAAAACTCTTTCTAATGTTCCTTTTTTTCAAAGTTGAAAAGAAGCATTTTTTAACATATATAGAATGTGCAGAGTTTCCTACATTCATGATGAATTAATTCCTTGAAAGTTTATTTAAAATTTTAAAAAGTCATTTTCTAATTTAGTTTTTTTCTTATAATTGAGTTACATTTTATATAAATGATTTCAATGTAAAACTGGTATTTCCCTTAATAAAATTTCAATGATCTTATTATAGTATTTTCATCTCTGTTAACACTATTTGTAGGATCTTTTTCTTAACTGAAGTTAATATATTATGATATGATATACCATATTTTATTTAATTATTTTGATCATTTTTAATATGGATGTACTATTTTGATACCATTCATAATATTTTACTAGATGGTTTATGATTATGTTTATTATTTGGGGTAAAGTAACATATATTTCATATTCTATTTTTTATATGAATGAATAGGTTGATTTAGTTTCACCCATTTCATATGAGGAATGCATTAGTCTGAGTAAGTGTCAGATGTGACACTTTAGCCCCATGATGCACCGATAGGTTTCATTAGACAAACTAGTTTGGGTATTGGATGATGTATTACCCAATTATATATGGTTTCTTGGATAAAGCCTAAATAGTATGTTTATGATGTCCCATATTATCCATTAACTCATTATGATATTAATTATTAATAATCCATTTGATTATTTGATATGAAAAATATCCATGGTTAATTATAATTATCATGTGATTATTTATATATCATTATTTGATCAGCTTTTATTCCTTCCATATTATGCTCAAGAGTATGTTTTAATAGAATTTTTTTAGTTATTCAACTTTCCATATTTTTTATGTTTATTAATGATTAATTTCACTGTATTCTTAACCTTACTGAGAATATGACCTCACCCATTTCTTATATTTTATTTTTCCCAAGGATAGAAAGATGAATATTATGATTGACATGAAAGGATAATATTGGTGGATATCATGTTTCCATTAGTGTTTTTATGTTATACACCATTTCAAGATGAAATATAAAACTCTTTTTGTATCTGGTTTTCCAAAGCTACTAAACTATTAAGTCATTTGTAATGTGATCACTAGTAGTAATACCAATGTAATAATTTAAGGAACCAGATCTGGGTTATTGGGGTCTAGGACTTTATAGTTGGAATGAGATTAATTTTAGTAGAAACTTTGGAAACAAGATTTAGGAAAAATTTTAATGGAATAGTTCATCCCAAAATCATGATAGTCTATAGTTTTGGCCTAGCCCACATGGTTTCTCATTCCCTAATCTCTATTCCTCAAGAACCCCTAGGAAATTTACTAATGACGGGAGATATATCCACACCACTGTATAAATGGGAGATTAATGCTCCTACTCATTTTATGGGGGACTTCTATAATCCTCCCCATATAAGGGCCTTGTGTTCTCGTTGAAACATTAAATGGACATTGGATCGAATACCATTTGTAATGGCCCAGTCCAACCCATGATCATAATATTGTTAGCTCTTGTCCTAGCCAACTCAGTTTTTCTTTCCCATGGGCTCTAGCCCGCATGAATCCCTCAGGAAAAGGCCTCATGAATGGAGAGGTATCCATAACACCTTATAAAGGGGTTCTTCGTGCTCCTCTTCATTTGATGTGGGATTTCCATAATCACATCATAATGTCCCAGCCTAGGTGTCACCCCTCGGTGCACCGAGTTGGTTCGCCACATGAACTCAAGTTCACCTCCCTATATGCTAGAGGATTCTGACTAATTGAAAGGGTATAATATCAATCATGGAGAGAATATACCCTCTTTTATAAGATTAATACACCAGTAGAAAATAAGAAGCCACAAAATAATAACATATAACCATAAAAAATAGTACCATGCTCAAAGGATAACCAAAACTGAAGGTACAATATTAGAACTGAATTGTAAATATGTCATGCCAAAGTATGTGCCATGTTTCTAAAATGAAAACCCAAAATTAATGAATTTGAAGGCTCCCATTTAGGTCCCAAACCACCTCTAGTTCCCTCAACCATGCTCCATCCTGACTCAGCCATCAATCACATTTTTTACACTTATCAAATCCATAAAAGATGAAATTTATTTGGGTAACAATTAGGAAGACCGAGTAGAGTGTGAGTACAACTCTGTATGCCACCACCAATGGTGTATAAAAAAACATCCAGTCAATTACAGTGCATAAAATTGTATAAATAAATAAGTACAATGCCTAAGTAAACAATAATTAGTGTACCAGTTATTCTTTATTTAACCACAAAACCCCTGGGTTCCTGAGGACAATCTAACCTCAATACCTTCTTCGGCCAATGCCACAGTCTGAACCATTTGACATTATCTAATTACAATTAATATAACAAAAGGGCTTTCATTATTAGTTTCATTTCAATTTATAAATGGATAATTGTAACCATATTCCAATACCAAAAAATTTGGGTCTAGGTCATCATGCCTAGGGCCCCATGGTATTGGGAAACAATAGAATATTTCCCACACAGACTTTTCATTATTTACTTTGAATAAAGTAGACCATGTCCCACATATATGGGATTTATAAGCATCAGACCATGTCCCACAAATATTTATCAAACAATTTATAACTACACGATTTGTAAACCTGAGACCATGTCCCACAAACTTTTATCACATATATATCAATTTCACTAAATCACATCAGTCAATAATAATCAAATTTAATCATCTTATCCCAATTAACAATCAAAATATTCCATTAATAAACTCATAAAATAATTATTTTAAGTCTATTAATTAATTCAATTAATATTTAATCACATCACCATCTCAAAATTCACTAATTAATTCACTAATTAATTATTCCCAATTCAGAATTCAAAAATTATAAAAAATTAATTAAACAATTAATTTATACAATTAATAATTGCTTAATTAATTAATTCACTAAATTAGTTAATTGAATTTCGAAATTAAATTGCTTTAAAAAACCTAGAAATTCAAAAATTACATACATGTAATTGAAATCATGACTATGGGATTTGAATAATAGACCACACACCTCAAAATTAATGAATAATGATCACTAATGGAAAACCCTAATTGATTTAAGATAGTTGAATCAAAAATGGAAGAAGATATCAAAACCAAAAACTAGGATCAAGATCATCCCTCAAACCAGAAACTATTAAAGGTTCTACTAAATTATCAGAAGAAGGTGGAAAATAAAGGAACTAAAGAAAAAAGGTATTTCCATGTATCTATCACCAATACACAAAGATATTAGATGATTAAATCAATCCAAAACTATTACGAGTCTCCCTAGGGTAGGACGAGGAGAGGTGTAGCAAAAAAAACTGAAAATTCTGTCTCACAACCTATTTAAAATAATATGTCGAAAATTTACATGATATGTAATGTGATTGCAGTCGTGAAAATGTTCTGTAGTATATTTTTTATACCATTTTTCATTTGGACAACCAAAAACACTTTTAATGTTTCTCATATCACCATGAATCCATGAATCACTTAACCCCTTTATACATGGACTCAAAAATCAGAGTGATATGTACCTAAAAAGAAATATATATTACAATATCTCCACATTATAACTACTCATTCTCGAACTGTACTCCAAATCATCACTAAGAATCTAAGGTAAAAATATTGGGCCACTGAGCCCTCATATCTGTTTCTATCTCCCATGTTTCCTCCCAAAATCATCCATGTTGCGAAAATAATCGAACTATCAACATAGTCTTTTCTAGAAACCATTTATCCTTTTGATCCAAAATACATAATTTAAGCTCCTTAAAGGACACGTCTATCTCAAAATCAAAATCATCCACATAGATCACATGACAAGTGTTCGGGTGATACTGCTGAAGTTGTGAAACATGGAAAACATCATGCATTGCACTATATCTCTAAAGAAGATCCAATTGGTATGCCACTAACATGATTCTCTCCAAAACCTCAAATCATCCCAGAAACCTGGGCAATAACACTCCCAACCTCTATATCATGTGATGAACCATTCTAGTTAAAACTCAATGGAATCCATGATCACAATCTATAGGCTCTTGGGGTTATTGACATTGATCAGTATATGACTTCTATATACACTAATCCATATCTATACACATTTCAATTAGATTAACATAATACTGTATATCTTGTATGAAACTTGATCCCAATAACTCTATCTCACCTACCTCCATCCAACATAGAGGTGATCTTCATGGCCTACCATAAAGATCCATGTATGGTGGAATTTAAGTAGTTTCTTGACAACTGTTGTTATAGGTATACTCCACCAATTTTAGGTTCTTCTCCAAAGACCCAAAAAAGTCTATAATACATGTCCAAAGCATATCCTCAAGCACCTATATAGTACACTTAGAATTCCCATATGTCAATGAGTGGGAAAATGTACTTCATAAAATCTGCAAACTAAGAACCCTATGAAAGACCTACCATAAACGTGAAGTAAATAGTGAATAAAATTATATGAAAATAGTATGTAAATCCCCATGAAGATGCAATATCACCCAAACATACAACTCTCCCAACTCCTCCATTGATAAAGCCTACCATATAGTCCTGAAATGTGTTACCTTTGTGAAACAGTATGTAATAACCGAAATAAGAACATTATTTTGAGGTGTCTTCGGAAGAACCACAAAAAATTAAATTTTCACATCATCCCACTTCCATTCTAGAATGGGAAATGGATGTATTAAACCTCCATCTCAGTGATTCTTCTCCTTCACCTACTAAAAAGTGTAACATCATGTCACAAAACCTATTATGTCCGTTTTCATGCTCGGACACCAAAATTATCAATGTAGGTCTTAGTAAATTTTGGTTAAACATGGATGAACAAATTGAAGTATGAAATTACAAATAAAATCTTATCTCATAATCGTAGGAGTAAAAACATAATTCTTGACATAGATTATCTCACCCTCATTTATGGACCAATCTGAAGGTGATTCCCCACCTTCAAGGCTTTCCATCAATGTAAAAAAATCTAGATGATCATACTTTATATCTCTAATCCATATCAAAAGTGATGAATCCACAAAATCTATTATGAGATTCATCTTCTCCAGACGCACCTTAAACCAAACAGGCATCTCAGCTAGTAAAGCCATCATTTTCTACTCAACACTAGACTCTAGAACTGATTTATTCATAGTTTTTCTACTCAAAGTTTCTTCCACACTATTTCCCTTCCCAAGAATATATTCTAGCTCAATGTACAAAGACTACATATACTCAACCCATATCTATTTTTGGAGATTCAAATCTCATTTCAAAAAGATATAATTCAATATATTAGGGTCTATATACATAGTAAACGTTTCTATAAATAGGTAATGCTAGAAACAATTCAAAGGATAAACCAAAACTTCAAACTAGATGTCATATGTATGGTAATTCCATCCATGAGGTCTCAACTATCGATACCCAGATGCCACGAATTGGTCTTCTTTCATCAACACAACTCCATTTCCAATCCCCAAAGAGTCACAATATACTATATACACATCACTAGGATCAGGTAGGATTAAAATTGTAGTCTATGTAAAATGTTTCATCAAATCCAGGAAAGAATTCTCACAATCTTCTAACTAGTAAAATTTTATTCCCTTATCGGTCAAGCCCAAAAGTGGCACTTCTAAATTGGAAAAGTCCAAAATGAATATTCAATAATATCTTTCCACCCCCAGAAATATAAGGATATCAAAAATGTTTGTGGGATGATCCCATGAAAAAACTGCCTGAAATTTATCTGGGTCCACTATCACACCTTCTTATGAGATGAAGTGAAATAATAATTTTACATGTTTAATCCAATACTGACACTTAGATAGTTTTTTGTATAGAAAATTATCCATCAGTGTACTCAGAACAATGTCATGATATTGGGCATGGTCATCATGAGTCTTAGAGTACACCAAGATATCATACACAAACACTACCACAAATTGATCTTGGTATAGATGGAATATTCTCTAACATAATCCATAAAAACAATAGGTGTGTTCATCAACCCAAATTACATGACAATGAACTCATACATGCCATATTTGGTCCTAAAACTAGTCCTGAGTATATCCGAAGTCCAAACTCTCTACCGTAGATACCATAATCTCAGTTCAATATTTGAGAACATACTAGATCCTATCAATTAGTCCAAAAGATATTTGATATATAGAAGAGAATATTGGTTCTTAAAAGTCATATAGTTCAAATTTTGGTAATCAACACATATTTGTAGAGTCCTGTCGGCGTTCTTTGTAAATAACACTAGTGAACCCTAAGGCTACATTGTCAAATGGACGCACCCCTTATCCTCTAAATCCTATAGCTGAGTCTTTAGATCTTGTATATATATAAATTTTATTCTATATAGTGGAATATAAAAAGGGTTATCACTAAGTATGATATAAACTATAAACTCCAAATATCTCTTAGTTGTAAGCCCTGATATGTATTCAAGAAACACATTATGAAATCAGTTCACTATAGTTGGAAATACATCATTAAATTCACCTCTATAATCCAAAAATTGATTTAAAATCTAGGATCTTAGCTCTCTTATTTGCTGAGTGATTTTCTGTTCCTAATTCCCTGGATATCCCAATATCCATAGTGAATATAATGGTAACCCTTAGGTGACGTAAAAGTCACTCTACCATGGTAGAAATCTATATGGTATCATTATTATTCCAACCAGTCCATACCCAAAAATAATGTCAAATACAAAAAATATCAATGATATAATGATCCCACAAAAAATGATACTCCCTGATCTCATGATGATAGTCCTTGCAAAAATAGATGTCTCTATACCATACAACCAGAGGTGTGTCAATCATCAAAACCCCACTACTGAACTCCACCATTAGGATCAAACCGTTCACATGTTTTGGAGAAATAATAGAATGAGAGGCATCGGTATCAAATAAGTCACTAGATAATATATAAGCAATAAGAATAGTACCTTTAACTATCAATTTTCAAGCCTCGTTATCCATAAGTGTATGTTGAAAGGAATGCCACTATCCTACCCCTATTCTCTGTGATGCAATATCTCTCCCATGAGTTTCAACACCCTAATGATAAGGTTTCACTTTATTAGAATCACAACATTCACTACCTCCATCTCCTCAGCCGGTATAAATCCAACTTCCAAACTGATAGGATGCATAAGTCCCCTTCCTGCACTCTGGTTATATCTAGATCCTCCATCACTTACCAACTTTCATGGTTTCTGGAAAAACCTCAATAGATGTCCCATATTTCCATAGCCTTGGCATTTCACTAGTGTTTGGGTACAATGTTTCAGGTAGTGCCTCATCTTACTACACTGGTGAAAAAAAATATGGGTATGATCTTGTGCAACATAACCTTATACTTGGATACTCTTCTTGCCACTACTTTGGGAGAAATTATAGTAACAATGTTTCTTACATTCATATGTCATAAATCCTAAGCATACAGAAGAAACCACTTATGCACCACTGAAATCCTCCTTCAGGTTCTCCTCAGTAATAAAATATTGATTTACCACTTATGAGAACATATATATCCTAAATATGTTCACTTGGTACTTAATTTCATATTTAAGTATGTACTAATACCACATTGATGTAGTAGCCTTATCTCCTTCCAATGATGGAGAAAATCATTAAAGATTTGTGAAGCATCCAGCATAGTCCATCATAGACATATTCCCCACATCCAATCGCCTGAATTTAGCTAGTTTGTCATGTCTTATTGTGTTTGGGTAGAATTTATCCAAGAACATCACTTAGAAGCACATACATTATGAATCTTCCACCTACCCATCCTGAGTATGGATGTCCCATAATCGGTTCACCTAACCATGTAACATATAGGCAGCCAATTTGACTCTATTATCAGCAGGAGTATCCAATTTGTCATGTATAGTCTCAATAGAATTAATCCAGAACATATCTCACTCAGGGCCACCATCTCTAGTAAAATTTGTAGGGTGATGTAATTGGAACTCCCTTGTCATATCATACATGATATTCACAACCTTCTTTGTCTCACATCCCATGAATTGAATAAAGTGAGTCATGTTCTCTCAAAACTACTCATCTACTTCCTCAACTAGCACTACCGGTGCCCCAGGTTCCACTATTGGGGAAGAATCTTCAGCTATATCCTTCTAACATTATCTCAACAGAAATTATCATGGATAAATATCTCTAAAACACCATATATTCTCTTAAGGATACAATTCAAAAAATTAACACATTTTTGTAATGGGAAATAAAACAAGTCTTTTCCCCAGACCACACCACATGGCTAAAACCAAGTAACTATCACTACCCTTAACCATCCTACACCATGGTCCTTGTTAGTAATGGTAAAAACATTATCATTATTAAAATTATATTATACACCCATTTATTCACATTTTTCATTATTTTACCACTTTCAATTTCACAAGTAAGGAAACAATTTCAAGTTTAATAACTCACCCAATCCCCATTTCAACGTGAATTCCTAAAATGATGCATGTCATAATAATACTGAGTGCCTATAATGATGAATGAAACTAAAATATCATTTCATAATGGTCCATGAGTCCATTCTGAAAAATGTTCCGTAACAAAAATCACACCAGACAATAATTGCGTCACCCAAGGTGAAATAATATTCAAATTTAACAAAAAAACATTAACAATAATCCCACATGAGTATTTGGGTTTTCTTATATACAAGGGCTTTCAACTCCTATGCATGATCTTATAACCAAGGCCCTACTCTTCTTTATATCCTGTATACATTTCCCAAATAGTAAGAAAAAATAAAAAATAAAACGAATCTACTCTGATACCACTTTGTTATGTCTCAGCTTAGGTACCATGCCCCAGCGCCCTAATCTAGTTCACCACATGACCTCAAGTGAAAATCCCAATTTTCTAGAGGCTACCGACTTGAAGTGAGGGTCTAATATTGATAATAAGGTGTTTATACCCTTTTTATTAGAGTAATACAATGCTGGAAAATAAAATCAATAATGAAATAACATGTAACCATAAAAAGATGGGTACCAAGGACACAAGATAACCAAAACTGGAGATAAAATATTTAAATTGAACTATAAATATTCATTGATAATGTACATATCATGTGTCTAAAATTAAAACCAAAAAGTAAATACTATGAAGACTACCTATCAGGTTCTGAACCACATCTGGTTACCTCAACAATGCTCCATCTTGAACCAGCTATCTAACATAGAGACTTTTCTCCTATCCTATCCTAAAAACAGAAATTAATTTGTGTACCAATCAGGCATCCTGAGTAGGGTGTGTGTAAAATTTAGTAGGCCACTGCCGACAGTGTTAAAAATAATATACAATAAATAATAGTGTGTTCTTGTTTAAAATGAAATAATTACAATGCCTAAGTATACAATTATCACATTAACAATTATTCTATATTTAACCACATAAACCATTAGTTACCCGATGACACCCAAAACTCAATACATTCTTCGAACTGTGATGGAGTCAAAACCTTCTTATTAAATAAATTCCCAACTCATTAAACAAAATGGATTTCATTATCCATTTCATTTGAATTTAAAAATATCAAATTGGAACCATAGTCAAATGCCAATAATTTGGGTCTAGGTTGTCATACCTAGGACCCCATAGACTTGGGGAACAACAGATTCTGTACCACACATATTTTTAATAGTGGGATTCAGATACATAGACCATATCCTACACACATGGGATTTGGAAGCATCAGACCATGTCATAGACACATTTATCAAACAATTTTTCACAACAGGCTTCAGAAACAATAGAACATGTCCTGGACACGTTTATCACATATATAAAAATATTATTATATCACATCAGTCATGAATAATAATATTTATTCATATTATCAAAATTATTCATCACAATATTCTCTTAATTAATTCATAAATTAGTTAATCAAAGTCCATTAATTAATTGAAAAATTAATTAATCACTTCACCATCTCAACATTCAATAATTAATTCACCAATTAATTATTCCAAATTCACAATTAATAAATTCTCATAAATTAATTCAATAATTAATTTATAAAATTTACAATCAATAAATCAGTTAATTCACTAAATTAATTAATTAAAATCAGAAATTCAATTTCAAAAAAACACTAAAAATTATAAAATTACATACTTGTAATTGAAATCATATCAATGATATTTTAATAATTGGTCACGTACCATAAAATTGATTAAGGACACTCCCCAATTGATGAATGATAGTCAAATTAATAATAGAAGAAGAGATATGGACCAAAATCTGGGATCAAGAACAACCCCGAAACCCATAACTATCAGAGGTTCAATCACTTCATCAGAATAAGGAGTGAAAGTGATCCAAAGAAAAAATTTCTTACCAGGTATCCAACTCAAATATGTAATGATCAAAGATGAATAAATCACTCCAATACAACAAAGAGTCACCCTAGGGTTGGAGGAGGAGAGCTATAACTGAAGAAAATTGAGAATTTAGTCACACATTGTTTTTAAAATAGTTGGACGAAATTTACATGGTGTGTATTGTGATCACATTTCTTATAAATGTATTTAATGGAATGTTATAAAAAACCTATCACCTCATATTTATTTTATTAAAACCCTTGAACAATTAAATGATATGTAATCCATTTACACACAGTGTAAATGTTCTTTAGTTGATTTTCATCCCAATTTCCTTTTAAAAAAATTAATATCTTTTAGTATTTCTCATCTCAACATGAAGCCATGAAACACTTAACCCCTTTATACCTGGACTCAAAACTCAAATAGTGACATACCTAGAAAGGAAGGCATCTGAAAAACACAAATAAGGTAAATATTACCCTGTAAATGACTTTTTGAATATTCCAAAGTAACCATGCTTATCATTTTGAGATTATTTATACTTAAAGTGTTTCAATAGTTTTAAAATTTCCTAATCTAATCCAGTGTATGCCATTATTTTGAAATGTTTCTTAGTGGAAGGAATGGAAACTGTATCAATACGCATATTCAATGTAAGAAATTCCCTCCTACGCAAGATAATGATGATAGGGCTGGAGCTGCAACTGGAGCTAAACCACTTATAACAATATTGGGACAACTAAATCAGGTTATGATCAATAACCCTACATTCATGGAGAAACCCAATCCACAACGTTGTGTAACAATGTTATACTTATTCATTTGACAAAAAACTCCATCATTCAATTAGATCACATTCCCATTTGTAGCAGAGAAAATGATAAGTTCCTTAGAGAAGATATTACTGACTTTGGGAAATAATGAAAGGGAGAAGGTTATCGTGGAAGTTTATCATCTCTCGGGAGATATGGATCAATAGTGGCCATTAATTAAAATAAAAAAGGAGGAGGAATAAGTTAAAAATATAGAATGAAATTATTTTAAGAAAAAAAATTGGAAAAATATTTCCCTCTCGAATAGTGAGCAGATATTGAGATACAATTATGGAGTCTTAGATATAAAGTGGATGAAAACATTACTATGTTTGAACCCAACTCTACATGGTTATAAAGGAATTCAATAGGCTACAAAAATAATACAAGGAGAAATATGGAATATTTAATTGGTGTTCTTAAACTGATTCTATAAATGACACTTGTCTATTAAATATTCTCATCATATGAAGATATGATATCATGTTCCATCAATATGGAAAAAGAATTTTACAAGCCATATGGATTCGAAGGATGAATGATAAGAAGAGGGACGCTGAGTAATCTAGAGAAGGAAATAAGGAAAAATGGAACAAGGGAAGAATTGAATTTATAAATTGTAAATAATGTGGAAAGAAAAATCATGGAACATGCCTATTTAGAATGGTAGTTTGTTATAAGTGTGGTGAAAAAGGCCACCAGACCCATGATTGTAAGGGAAATAATGAAGTCGGAAATGTTCAATGCTTCAACTATAAATATATGGGACACTATTCACATGAATTACCTAGAAGATAAGGGAAATTTACCCAAAAAATTACATGGGAAACAATCCATGATTATAAAGTCACAACAACTGAGTTTAATGTTCCTAATGATGTGGTGGAAGGTACACTAATAATCTCCACAAATTTAGCTAATTTTTTTATTCTAGATCATTTTATTATTTTATATCTTCCTAGATTTCTATAATGATTAGATATTTCCAATTCAACATAACAATGGTGTTTTTAGTCAAAACACCTTGTGAAAACTTTATTAAAACGAAGACGTGGAACGGAGTTCCTATTATGACACATAAACGTCTTCTAATTACTAATTTCATTATCATACCAATGGTTTATTTTGATATAATCCTTAGTATAGAATGGATTTATAAATATAATGATAAAAATTATTTCAAAGAGAAGGAAATTATAATTTGTGATGATGAAATATAATTTCATATGTTTAAAAGGGAGACATCATCATCTGAGTCATATATCGACCCACCTCTAGTAGCTCTTCTAATTGAGATTATTGGATAATAATAATAGATAAAACCTTTTGATAAAAAAGTTTATATTCAAATAAGGGATGTTCTTATTGTACAAGAATTCATTATTATGTTTCTAGATAAATAACCTAAACACACTCCAAAGCATGAAGTTTAGTTTTCTATTGGTTTAATCCCTGATTCAATACCTATTTCAACAATTCATTATAAATGTCCACCTTGGAAATAATAGAGTGAACGAAAAAACTAGAGGAATCTTGTGATAAGGGAGTTATAATAACTAGTTATTCACCTAGGGGAGATCATGTTCTTTTTTATTAATAATAAATATGGATCCGTGAGTTTTTTCCTTGACTATAGTGAGATCAATTCAATTTTGATAAAGAACATTTATCCCCTATATCTCATTGATGAGTTATTTAACCAACTTCATAGAGCTCAATATTTTTTAAAGAATGATATTTGTTCTAGAAATCATCATTAGATGTGAATAAATAAGATATTCCAAAGACAATGTTTGGAACAATGTATGGACATTACGAGTTTACAATAATTCCATTTGGACTGACTAATTCACCCTAGGTTTTTATGGATCAAATGAACATGGTATTCAAATAATATCTTAATAATTTTGTTTTTTTTTTTATTGATGACAACATGGTGTAATCGAAAATCTATGAGGACCATGAGAACCAATTTCATATTGTTATAGGGAGTCTTAGATGAAAATAGTTATAAGGGAAGTTAAGAATGCGTGAAATATGGTTTCAAAAAATTTATTTTCCGGGCCATATTGTCTCTAAGGATAGAATCTCAATTGATCATATGAAGACAAAGGTTGTATAGGGATGGTCTATACCAACGAACATAACCAAAGTATGTAGTTTCATTGGTTTATTAGGTTACTATATACTTTTCATTCAGAATTTTTCCCGATTAGATAACTTGTTAACCATGATTACTCAAAAAATGGGTTATGTTTATTTGGACAATGGAATGTGAATAATGCTTTGAATAATTTAAAGGGATATTATTGAATTCTATGATATTGACACTACCATCTATAAATGGTGGGTTTTTTATTTATAGTGATGCCTCAAAGAATATACCTGGATGTTTCCATAAGTAGAATGATAAAGTTATTTCCTGTGGATCAAGGTAGTTAATAACACATGAAAATAACTATCTAACTAATGATATTGAGTAAAAAAGTATAAAATTTTCTTTTAAATAAATTAATACACTATCTCTATTTTAAAATATGTGAGATATATATAGATCACAAGAGTTTGATATATATATTATCACATAAATAACTCAACATGTGGAAAAGGTAGCGGATCAAGCTACTCAATGATTATGATTATTCAATACACTATCACCTATGTATGGATAATAATGTAGTAGATGCTTTGATTAGGAAGGATGATGTATTTCTAAACAAAATTTGGATTGATAGGGATTTAGTGTACTTGGATATAATAAAGATGGATATTTGAATTATCAAGGAAGGTAAAACATTAATATTTTTTCCAATGGTTTCCAAAAACATATTTATTAGAATGGATAAAATGTTCTCAGTCAAATGATGAGAATTTTCTAAAGTAATGTAAATTCATGAATGATGTTTAATTGGTAGACATCGTATATGAATAATAAATTTTGAAATTTGTGAAGAGGATTTGTATTCCCTCTATAACTGATCTAAAAATGGATTTATTGGATTATGGTTATAGATTGAATTTCTGTGTACACCTTAGTAGCACTAATATGTATAGGGATTTGAAGTAACATTTTTAGTTGGATAATATGAAGTATGAAATTTCTGATTATATACCAATATGTTTTGTTTATCAACATGTCTAGGCTAAAATAAAACATTCTAAAGGAATCATGAATCCTCTACCTATTTCTACATAAAAATAAGATGATATTACTATGAAATTTTTGACTGTTTTACTGAAGAATCCAAGAATAAAGGATGAAATATCAGTAATTGTTGATCCAATTACCAAATATGTACATTTTTTCACTATAATTGACGATTTGCTACTTGAGTGACTTACAAGACTCTATATTGTTGTTGTTATAAGACTTGATGGTGAACCTGTCTCAATTGTTTCTAATAAACATCCTCGTTCTATATCTAAATTCTAGACATTCTTTCAAAAGGATTTAGACACCGAGATTCATTCGAGTAATGCATATCACCCTTATACCTATTGACAATTTAAAAGGAGTATTAAAATATTGGAAGACATGTTGATATCATTATCACTTTACTTTCAAGGTATGTAAGATCAGTATTTAACTTTGGAATTATTTTCCTATAAAAATAGTTTCCTTTAACATATTAAAATGAAATAGCATGAATCATTATCTGGATATAGATTTCATACACAAAATTGTTGGGTTGAAGTTGATTGATGGAAGCCTATAGGCCCCTAACATAATTAAGATGCAATGAAAACAGAAAATATTATTTAGGCTCATATGAAAGAATATTAGAGTAGGAAAAATAGTTATGGTGACAACCACATAAAGGATTTTATGTTTCAAGTATGAGATCATGTTTTTATGAAAGTATCTTAATGAAAGGGTTTCGTAAGGTTTAATAAGAAAAGGAAAATGATCCCTAGGAACTTCATTATTTTCGGAATTCGAGAGATAATTAGAGTGGTATATTATCATTTTACAATTCAACATATCCTTTCTAAAGTACACGATGTGTTCCACATCTCTTTATTGAAGAAGTAAATTCCGGAACCAATATTTGTCCTTTCTTATGAAGAATTATAATTGAAAACTAATTTATCTTATTCTCACTATCATATTCATATTCTAGACATGAGTGAACAATTTTTGAGGAATTTTTCAACTCGATTGGTAAAAGACCTTTGGAAAAACTAGAAAATTGAAGAGGCAACATTGGAATTTGAAAAATTATGATGAAGAACTAAACAAATCTTTTTAGGAAATGAAATTATAGAAATCTAGAGGATAAAGTTTTTAATGGAGTGGAGAATGTATCACCCCAATATTTTATAAAATTTTTCTTTTAAATTTGATATCTTTTATAGCTTATGTTTCATGGAACTCCATGTTTAAAACCTTGATATAGTATTAAATATTAACATAAATGCACGAATAGCAACATTACTATTATGAATAGTATTTTGGATATTGTAAGATCAAAATAATGATGTAGATGCTCAATTAAAAGAGGGGGGGGTGAAATGTATGTTTAAAATCTTTTATTTCTAACCTTATGGAAAATCATGTTTAACAAAGTTAAACAAGGTAAATTCACAAGACCACTTTTATTTCTACTAAACAAACTTTCTAGGTTCTAGAAATATGGTTTTAGAAAAGAAACTTAAAGAAAGTTTACAAGGAAAAGATTCTTCCTTAAAGAATATTGAATCTTAAATATCAGAGTATAAAAAATTATAAGAAATTATAATAAGGTTATACTTTATTCCATTATCAAATTAAAGTGGAAATAAACATGAAACAAAACAAGTAACAAGTATGAAATATTTTAACCCAAAGAGTTGGGTATCCAAAATCTTTGGATAAAGGTCCCTTGATTTATACATTCAAGAAAGTTTGTCTTACCGACACCAGGGTAAGCCCTCGATAGAAATATTAGAATCTATCCTCCTATAAATTCAAGCCCTCGATCTTTATGATAGTATAAACTTCTGTATTCCTATCCCCAGAATCCCTCAATTGTACTCAGAAACAATCAAAGTCGCATGAATCAATTTTATCAAGATATTTTGAACCACATAAAGCATTAGTGTCTCTCTCTCTACAAATCACATCAGTAGCACAAAATCTCTAGAGTGGTGGAAAATGGATTCTCTATCTTGTGAGCTCACTCAAATGAGCTCATATTTATACGAACTTCTACAATGGTTGGATCCCTCCTAATACGATCATATTTTTCCTTGAATCTTAGAGGGAACTATACACATGTCACTCAAATAATGATTTTTTAGAAATAGATTGTATGAAACTGTTTCATAAATAAGTATAAGGAAAATAAATTTGATTAACCAAATATATTTTTCAGAGTCTAAGAAAAATAGAATTTGGAATCTAACCATATGAAGATTTGGAGTAGATATGACATGGATATTCATATTCTGTTTTACAAAGAAGTTAGAATTTGAATTATATAAATATCAGAGTCTGAATTCTAATGAATTTAAAATATGAATTCTGAGGAATTCGGAGTTAGGATTATAACGAATTATGAGTATAAATTCTAAGGAATTAAGAGTCTAAATTCTTAGGAATTCGGTGTCTAAATTAAGAGTAATTGGGAGTCTGAATTATAAAAATTCAGAGTCTGAATTATAACGAATTCAGAGTCTGAATTGCAGAGAATTCAAGGTTTGAATTTTAGAGAATTCAGCGTCTGAATTTTAGAGAATTCGAAACCTAAATTTTAGAGAATTTGGAACCTGAATTTCAGAGAATTTAGAGTCTGAATTTCAAGGAGTTTAGAGACTGAATTTCAAAGAATTTGGAACCTGGATTTCATAGAATTCAGAATCTGAATTTCAGAGAATTCAGAGTCTAAATTTCAGAGAATTCAGAGTTTGAAAAAAATACTTTATATACAAGGAATTATAAGATTCACAGGTTTTAGACAAGAAACCAAATTTTTCCTTAGTAATAAAATGAGTTAGATTTAGAGAGACTATTAAATAAATAATGAAAACATATATAAGGATAAAACTTTCCTTGGATAAGGTAAATTTTACTTTTGAAAATAATACTTATTGAAAATATTATTTTCATTAAGATAGAGTGTTTGTGATTTTCAAAACATAGAGGAATGGAAAATTTATAAGGAAACCTTATTGACTCAACAATCTCCCCATTTTCTAAAATCACAAACATCCTTACGAAACATAATATAAGGACTTTGAATTTTTCTTTATTCACATAAACGAAAAATATATCTACCTTTACTTATGAATCATGATGAATATGACTAACTCCCACTTAGGTTTTTAAATCCGTAATGATCATATTCTTGACTTCCTTGAAGAGATTTTTCATTTTCTTGTATAAGGAAATCTTATTTGATAAAACTACACATTAGATAGTATCCCCCTTACATAGGTAATTCTCTTCCTTACATAGTATTATTTTTTATCATTCATTTATCCCCCTTTGTGATTTTCAAAAAGGAATAATGGGAATGAATAAAACTATAATATGGAACCTGAAATTTTATCACTATACAAAAAAACATATGAAGAACAACAAAAATGCCATTATGATTGAAAGAATTTGTACAAGGATGGAAATACAAAAAAAGTTCTATGTTATAGAAAAAAATCACGCTTCTTTTTTCCTTTGACATAATCTTTTTGACAATGGTTTTCATCTTTTTTAAGCTCTTTATGATCCTCTTAAAAACAATTGAGCAACTAATCCTGATCCTCATTTTTCTTCTCAAGAGCTTTGATCTTTCCTTCCTGAGCCTTGAGAATTTCTATCAGAGTCTTCAAAAGCATTTCTTGATTTATGATCTTTTCATCAAACTTAATTCTAAGATATCTTTCCATTTTTAGATTCAATTCCATTGAATTAATCTTTCCATTAAGGTCTTTGAATTCTTTCTTCCGAGTTGTTTGTTCAAGATTCATCTTTTTTTTATGAAATTGGTAATAAGCTCTTTGAACATGTTATCTTCGGTATCAAAAGCATCCTTAACATTTTCTTGAAAGTCATAAAATATTCTTAGCTCTTCAATTTTTTTCCTTGAACACTTTGTAATTTCTTTGCACGAACTCTTGTGAGCATCACACCCAATGAAGAAAGATTTGAAATAGACCTCAAGTCTGAATAACTTATCCATAATCAAGGAAAAATAATCTGATTTTGGATTAAATTAGTGTTGAAGCATCTAGAACCTCAAGTATATACTCAGAAACAATGGAATGGTGTCAACCAACTTCTTTAATGATTGGACCCCAATGTCTTGTTCCATAGAGGATGATTAAGAATCATATTCTCTAGTTGGTGATGATTCATTCTCTATATCTTCAGATTTTCTCTTTAAGGAACCACCAATATCTTTCTTTTCTACCATATCTTTCCTCAGTGTATGAACCAATACTTGTTTTACCTTATTAGTTCTCGAAATGATCTCTACAGCTTTTAGAGATTCATGTTCACTATCAGATAATTGAACTATTTTTTCTTCCTCAAAATTTTCTTTCTCATCATCTTCCACAAGGTCATATTGTTGAACCAATTCATAATACTTATTCTCTTCTTTAGTAGGTTTGTTTACTTCTTCATGACCCTCTTATTATTTTCTTGGGGTGTCAAGTTTTGAAGATTCATCCTGAGAAGTCCAGATCAAAAATTTCTTATAAGGACTCTCCTTCTCATGATATTCATCATCTTTCCTTGACATCATCGGTGTCATCCCATTATTTATATTCTTCTTCTTCTTCTTCCACTCTTTCTTCCTACACAATTTCTTCATCTTCTTCTGGTTTCAGAATTGCCATTTTCTTTCCCGAAGTCAGTGGAAGTGATTCGTGCAGAAAAAATTCTAGTACCTATACTTGTTTAGAGGATTTCTCAGTGTCTTTCAATTGAGCTTGAACTATTTATGCCTCCAACATTTTCTTCCTCTTCTTCTTTATCTTTTTATACATCTCATGTGCCTCGATAGCCCTAATCATTAAATCTTTTTCTTCAACAGGGTCCAATCCAAAACTAGTATCCCCTTCCTTCCTATTCTTTTTATCTTCTCTCCACTTGGCAACCACATCATCCAGATAGGTATTTTTTTTCTTAGATTTTGGAGGTGAGGATTGGGTTTCTTGAACTACATGATTTTTTTCTTTCACATCCGGTTCCTTCAAATTTCTCTTCTTCCGACCTTTCTTGGAAGTCTCATTCACTACCAATATCTTTGATAATGCTTTTATATCATATTCAGATAAATAATAGAATTCATTGGATTCACTATTGAATCTAACCTTCATCCTTCTCAAGGTATCATCACTAAGAAACACAACTTTGAAATTTCACCACTCAGAGATGCTAGGAATTTTGGACAAATCAAGATAGAGAACTATGAACTTGAAAAGAATAATGAGATACATAATAATATGAGACATAATAGCTCTATTCGTGATATTTGAAAATTTAAGCATGATATATTTCACTAGATTAGTCTTCTTGAGGTTCACCATAAAATCCAGAATATTAATGTTTCTTTTCATCAGGGTGTCCTTATCCCCATTTCTCGAAACGATAAATCAATGAACCCATAACTCTATAATTCAGAAATTTTTAGAAAGATGGTTGATCTTTTGTGTCTTTACTCATAACAAACCAAGACACTCTATATCCTTCTCCTTATCAAAACTTACTGAAACATCCAGTAGGTAGTGGGTGTGGAATTCAACATCTCCCTCAAAAGGAATTCCAATGATATTAGTATCCATACTGAAAGAAAGAGAATATTTTTTCTCATAACTCTTAAAATAAAACATATCTTTTCCTTCTTGAAAAAAAAAACATATAGTCTCATAATATTCTACCAGCAAATAAGGATTCACCGAATCCTGTTCCTTTGGTTTTGATATGCACAGACTCTCCCAGCCATTCAACATGATATTAATTGAAATTAGAGAATCATATTTGGAAAATAACTTCAGATATACTAACCTTTCCTTTTAGATCTTCCATTAACATATTTCCTTTATATATGATATTTTCTTCTGAAGGGATGCTTCCAAAGACAATCAAGTTGGAGGAAAATAGAAAATTTAGAATGATCCTTAAGTAACGCTGTAGAGTTTCATCATTCCAAATCTTGATAACCGATGTGGGACAACCATATGAGGGCCATTATATTGGAGTTTGAGGCGAAAGTTCATATTCCCAAAAATATCCAATGGTAGAACTATGTTTGATATGATATGATGGTTTAGAAGAAAGCTAAAGAAGGATTTTGGTAGGTTTTTATCTTTTGATATTTTTAAGGTAAGACATTCATATTTAAGGGAAAGTGAATCCAAAAAAATTTCTTTAAACAGTAGGAAAATACCAACAAGTAATGTTTGATTACAAAAATTTAAATAAGGAAACATACCATCTGTATTTCAAGAAAAATTATCAATAATGAGGAAACTTTTTCTTGATGAACGTTACATGCCAAATTTTTTTCTTAAAGTAGGAAAATATTAGATTATGTAATTTTGGGATCCGAAAAAAAAATTTGATTATAAAAAAAATTGATTATGAAAAAATTTAATTACCCAAATTTTGATTAAAAAAAAATTTTATTACGAAAAATTTTAACTACCATGCAAATATACCCCCCTTTTGAAAAGGATTTCCTTAATATAAGGAGATTTATTTCAACACAAAATTAATATGGAATATTACCTTATGGTTATAATTCCTAAATTTTTTTTAATGTATTCAAATCTATTGGATGGTAAATATTTTGTGAAAATAACAAAAAGATGATCATGCATTCCAATAAATTAAAGAATGATATCACTTTTTTGTGTGTGATCTCTAAAAAAGTGATGCCTAATATCAATGTGTTTTGAACGAGAGTGATGTATAGAGTTTTTTATTTGGGAAATTCACTAGTGTTATGACACAATATTTGTGTTTTGGTAAAACACATGCCATAGTCTGTGAGTGTGTGTTGCATCCACAAAACATGAGCACAATAACTTCTAGCTGCTACATATTCATCATCAATAATGAAAAGTGATACTGATTTTTTCTTTTTGCATGACCAAGAAACTAATGAATCTCCTAAGAAAGGACAAGTTCTAGATGTACATTTCCTATCCATTCTACACCCACCACAGACAGCATCTGAAAAACTATTTAGAGGAAAATCATATTTACAAGTATAAAAGAGTTCTAAATCCATGGTTCCCATTAAATAGAAAAAAACAATTTTCACTGCATTTAAATGATATTCCTTAGTATTGGATTGATATCTTGCACATAAGCATACTGAAAACATTAAATCTGTATGACTAGCTATCAATTATAGTAAACTTCATATCATACGTCTAAATGATGTTTGATCTACTGGTTTCCCAGCTTCATCAAGATCAAGAGAATTTGAAGCACCAATTGGAGTAATTATACTTTTAGTGTTGTAATATACATTATTTTTAAGAAGAAATTTAATATAATTATGTTGAGATATATAAGTTCCTTATGGTTTTTGAGAAATTTGAAAACCTAGGAAAAATGTTTACTCACCCATCACACTCATTTCAAACTTATATTACATTAGATTCACCAATGAATTAGTTAAATATTGATGAGTTGAACCAAATATAATGTCGTCAATATAAATTTGAACAATAAAAACATTTTACTTATCTTTATTTATAAAAGTCTTGGATAAGTAGTTCCCTTAACATAATTGTTTTGTAGCATAAATCCTATATGTCTATCATTCCAGGCTCTATGGTCTTGATTAATTACATATAAAGCTTTGGTCATTTTGAAAACATGTTCAGGATGTTTTGTGTCTTCAGAACGAGATGGTTGTTCAAAAAAAAACTTCTTTTTGAACATATCCATTAAGGAAAGAACTTTTTATATATATTTGAAAATATTTGAAATTAAAGAACGATGTAAAGGAAAGTAAAATATGATTACATTTAATTCTATATACTAGAGCATAGGTTTTTTCATTTTCTATACCTTCTTGTTGATTATAGCCTTTTGTAACTAATCTAGCTTTATTTCTTACAATGATTCCATTTTCATCACAATTATTTCTGAAGACCCATTTTACTCCAATAACAAAATTTTCCTTATATCTTTCAACCAAGGTCTAGAATTTTTTCCTTTCTAATTCATTTATCTCATCTTGCATGGATTTTATCTAATAATCATCACCTAAATCTTCATTAGTGATTTTTGGTTCTAATTGGGAAAGGAATACTAGATTTTATACTTCATATCATAAGGAACTTCTAGTCATTACAAGTTGATTTACATCAGCGATGATACTATCACTAGGATGATTCTTAAGAAACAACTAATTTGGGTTTTGTAAAACTTCTTCATCAACATATGATAGGAAATATTCTGGGGTAAATACTTCATAAATATTTTCTTGAATATTTTTCTTATCATAAGGGTATTCTATCAATGGTTGATAATAAGTTTTTGAAAACACATCCAAGGATGTAGGATGGGGTTGTTTAAAAATAAAAGGATCAGTTTCATAAAATTTAACATGCACTATTTCTTCAATAGTACAAATATTTTTATTAAAAACTCTATAAGCCTCAGAAGTTGTAAGGTAGCCTATGAAAATTCCTTCAACAAATTGGGGTGATAATTTATGAAAATTATATTTAGAATTCAGAATGAATATTTTGAACACAAATACTTTAAAGTAAGAATATCTAGGCTTTCTACCATTCCACAATTCAAAAGGGGTTTTGTTATGAAAAGGTCTAATAAAAACTCGATTTATAGTATAAAAAGAAGTACTTATAGCTTCAACCCAAAAGTGTTTAGCTATAGAATATTCACTCAACATGGTTCAAGTTATATCTTGAAGAATTTTATTTATTATTTCAACAACACCATTCTATTGAGGAGTTCTTGGAGCTGAGAATTTATGAGTAATGCCTTTTTTTTTCTATAGAACATTTCAAAATTTGAATTTTGAAATTCACCTCCATCATCACTATGAATAGTTATCAAAGGAAGATTTTTCTCATTTTTGACTTGGTCTCAAAAGATTATGGAATAAGAAAAATATTCATATTTCTTTTCTAGAAAATAGACCCATGTAAATCTAGTGTAATCATTAACTAAGACAATACATAATATTTTCCTCCAATGCTTCTAGTTTATTTTGAAATGAAAAGATCCATATACACAAAAATTAATGAATTAGAAGTTGAAACTTCACTGATTTATTTAAAACATGATTTATGTTTCATTCCAAGTTGATAAGGATCAAAAACTTTTGAAGAATCAAATATATGCTCTAGTAGATCCTTAACTAGTGTTTTCATTGATATTTTACATAATTTCTTAAGGTTATGGGGTGCTAACCTTCTATTCCATAACCAAGATTGATCTTTTAGTGCACTAAGGCAAAGTATATCTTGGTTCCTAAGGTATTCTATGTTTAGTGTGTATAAATTCTCAGGATTATGGAAATAAAGAATAAAATATTCATTAGAATTGTGTACTAATCATTTTTCATTCCTAAATTCACAAGGTAACCATCATCACATAACTGACTTATGCCAATGAGGTTTTTCATAAGACCCCTAACAAATAAAACAAATGAAATTAATGTTTTCCAAGAAGAAGAATGTTACCTATACCAATAATTTCTCCCTGAGAATTATCTCTAAATGTTACTTTTCCTCATTTCCTCTTGATAATATTTTCAATGATATTTTTTACCAGTCATATGACATGAAATTCTACTATCTATATACCACGTATTTCTATTGGTACTTTCTTTATTTTCCTAAAAATGAAAAATTCAGACTTTTGGAACCCAAACATTCTTAGATCCAGAAATTTCTGAAAGCAATATATTAGGTATCCACATTTTCTTAGAAATATAATATTTATGAAAACCTAATTACTAGGTTTTATTTAAAGAACAATTTTTGGTCGAATATCCACCGAACTAACATTTAGTGAAGAATGGAGCACTTTGTGTAAAAATAGTTATTACTAAAAAATAGTTTATAATATGTATAACCAAACCAAGAACTATTTCTTAATGGCCTAATTTGAGAATACATCTTGTAAATTTTTTCCTTACATTGGGTAAAGTTTGACATACATTTTCATAAGGAAAATATTTATGACATTAGTTTAATGAAATGATTTTTATCTTGAAAAACATTGGTTTTAGAACTAGATTTTCCCCTATAATATTTTTATTAGAAATTACATTTTCTAGATCCTTATATAGTTTTACATTCTCAGAATTAACTTCCTCAAGATTTTTTGAAATAAAATTAAAATCTAATTTGTTCTTATCAATATATTTAGAAAGATTTTATATTTCTTTGGTTAAAAGAGATAATATATAATTTTACTTATCATGATTTTTCTTGAATTTAGAAGTTTCATTCTCAAGAATTTTTTGAAACCTAGACAATTCTTCATAAGAAGGTAATGTATTATCTTCTGATGAGGAAGAATCATCATCCGAAGATTCATAGTATTTATCATCTGTTTAATTTGAATTCAAGGATACATGTGTAATAGATTCAGAATTTTTTACCTTGGCCATTAGATAATTATTTTCATTTGGTAGTTTTACTAGTAGACCGATATTCTTCTGTTCAAAAGATTCATACTTTAAAGATTCATATGAAGAGTCACCACCACTGAAACTCCAGGTGTCATTAGCTTTCAAAACAGTCTTAGATTTAGCCTTGCATAAATTCATTATATTCCTCTCAAAATGGGTTTCCTTTCTATCCTTTTTCTTAAGCATAGGTCAATATAGCCTTATATTCCCTACTCTTTTTCATTCATAGTATAAGACTTCTGAGTCTTTCTTCTATTTTCTTTTATTCTTACATATTTACTGAAATTATTTCTTTCCAACTATCTTGTTCATCCTTCTATCAAGATTAGCTATCTCATTATTAGAATGTTCACTTTCACTAGATTCAGATATAACAATGACTTTCTTAGAGTTGGATCTTGTAACCCTTTTCAGAGTCTTTGATTTAGTAGTAGTAAAGGATAAAATTCCATTGACATTATTCTTCTTATTCATATCAGCGTATCTTTTCATTCTTGTATCATGTAGATGAAGAGATAAAAAAATCTCATCAAGAGTAATTTGATATACTTTAATATTCTCATCAGTAATTGTTCTTTTGGATTCCCACTTATTAGGAATAATATCAATAATCTTTTCCACTAGAGATTCATCATCAAGACCTTTTCCCCCCATAGATTGTAAACTATTAACAATTTTCATAAACCTTTGTTGTACCTTGAATATTGGTTCTCCATAAGGAAATAGAAAGCCATGGTATTATTCTATAAGAATATCTCTTTTAGTCTCAATCACTTTGGATGTACCAAAATTTTTAACTTACAATTTCTTCTAGATACAATTAGCTTCTTCAGATGAAGAAATTTGAATATATATATTCCTGGTCATAGATAACAACAACATATTGAGTTCCTTGTAATTTAGTTTATATTATGATTTTTCTTGGTTGGGGATGGCTTTTTTTCCTTGTCAGGAATGTTTTAATCTCCAGTAAGCATTAAAAAATTACCAACTCCAGTATTAATAACAAAAGTCTTCATTCTATCACTCCAATATTCATAATCATTACCATAAAAAAGGTGGTCTAGTAGGATTTAGATTGTCAATCGAACCGACATTCATTCCCTCCATTATATAATAAAATATATTTACACAAAAAATTGTTAGTAGAAATGGTTTGTAAACCAGGATAAAAATATCTAAGAAAATCATAAGCAAGAAAAATTAATAAAGAAAAGTTATATCATGGAAAAAGCGAACAAGAAAACTTATATGTGAACATAATTATTTCAGAAACCTACCCTGTTACCAATTATAGGATCAAAATAATGATGTAGAGGCTCAATTAAAAGAGAAGGAGTGAATTGTAAGATTTAAAACCTTTATTTTTAACCTTAATAAAAACTATTTTTAACAAAGTTAAACAACATAAATTCGCAAGGCCTCTTTTTTCCCTACTGAAAAAACTTTTTATGTTCTAAAAATATGGTTCCAGAATGGGAAGTTAATGAAAGTTTACAAGGAAAAGATTCTATCTTAATGTTTATAGAATCTAAATTATCAGAGTATACAATAGTACAAGAAATTATATGAAGGTTATACTTTCATCTATTATCAAATTACAGTAGAAACAAAATTGAATAAAACAAGTAAAAAGTATAAAAATATTTTAACCCAAAAAATATGGTATCCAAAAACCTTGGATGAAGGTCCTTTGATTTATACTTTCAAGAATGAATATCATATAGACACCAGGGTAAGCCCTTGATAAGAATGTAAAAATATATCTTGTTATCCCCATAAGCCCTCAACCTTTAAGGTAGTCATCACCTTTGTCTTCTTATCCCCGGAAGCCCTCGATTGTACTCGGCAACAATTAGATTCAAATGAAGCAATCTGAACAAGATGTTCAGAACTGCACAAAGCATGAGAATATCTCTCTCTATAAATTACTTCACAGTATGAAATCTCTAGTGTAATGGAACAATGATTCTCCATCTTTTGATGTCATTCAAATGAGATTCTATCAATAGTCACTTCTCTTATGGTTTACTCCCTCCTCTAATGGTCATATTTTTCTTTGAATCTTAGAGGGACCTGTACACATGTCACTAAAACAATGGATAGTTAAAAATAGATAGTAAAAAATCATTTCATAAAAAATTATATGGAAAATGAAATTTCTTAACCAAATCTATTTTCAGAGTCTAAAGAAAAATGGAATTCGGAATCTAACCAAATGAACATTTGGAGTCTATAAGACATGGATATTCAGATTTTGTTTTATAATGAATTCAGAATCTAAATTCTCTAAATTTTGGAGCCTGAATTATGAGGAATTCAGATTCAGGATTATAAGTCATTCAAAGTCTGAATTCGGAAAAATTTGGAGCATGAATTCTCAAAAATTCAGAGACCAAATTTTGAGGAATTTAGAGTTTGAATTCTTAGGAATTACCAGAAAGTCCGATCCAAGCAAGCTTGGACCACCAAATTTATTAATAAAATAAAAGTGCAGAAACAGGAGAAGGAAGAGAGAGAGATTACAAGTCAAAACATTCATAGTCACCACCCCCATACCCGATCGTGTCATCAGCATCAGCTAATTCCCATTCTGATTGGGTCTCGTATTGTTTAAGAAGATTCTTATAGAACTTCCCTTTGTCCATATGCTCCTTCGATAGCTTCTCAATCTCCTTCTTGGCAGATGCCCTAGTGGTCACGGTCCTCAGAACTGCAGAGTAGTCCTTCCTTGGTTTCCTTGAAACAGGGGTAGATCTCTTCCCTTGGTCTCAACATGAGAGGCACCCCCTTTGCAGAGGGTTAGGTCCCTAACTCCAGGAGTGGATTCCTCCGCCCTTCCTTTCTCAGTAGTCTTTGACTTGTCACCATTGCCCGAGACCCTGATCGGTGTACACACCCTCCCCTGTTCATCTTCAGAAATGTTCCCCCATTTCTCAGGTAACTCAGATATCTGGTGAGAGACAGGGATCAAATTATCAGAAGTGATAACCTCCTGATCTCTAGAAGGGCCTCTATAAGATCTTGTCAGAGTAGAATCAACAATCAACTCTTTGCCCTTTGAAGGAGTTGGCACATCAGGGACTGCCTTCATAGGAGGGTCACTGTCCTTGATGACATGCTTTGGAGTCTGAATTTCTGATAATTCAGAACCTAAATTTCAGAAAATTATGAACCTGAATTTCAGAGAATTCATAGTCTGAATTTTAGAGAATTCGGAGTCTGAATTTCAGAGAATTCAGTACCTGAATTTTAGAAAATTCTGAATCATAATTTCAGAAAATTCAGAGCCTGAATTTCACAGAATTCAGAGTCTTGAAGTGGAATAATCTTTATCCAAGGAATTATAAGATACCAAGGTTTTAGATATGAAACCAAATTTTTTCCTTAGTAATAAAATGAGTCAGATTTAGTGAGACTATAAAATGAACAATGAAAACATAGGTAAGGATTAAAATTTCCATGTAGAAGGGAAATTTTACTAATGAAAATAATACTTAGGGAAAATATAATTTTCGTTAAGATAGAGTGTTTGAGATTTTCAAAACACAGAGGAATGAAAAATTCATAAAGAAACCTTATTGAATCAATAGATTTTAGAATTGTAACCTCACCTATGAATGTTTATATAAATTTTTTGTATATCATAAATGGAAATATGATATATTAATATCATGGAATAAGTAAATAAATGTTTTAAAAATGATAATTTAAGTGTTATTATTTTTGTGAAACGTAATTTTTTTTTACAATTTTGTAACTAATATAGTGATTTAAGTGAATATTTATATTCATAAACTAGAATCATAAATTAATATTTTGTTTTATTGTAATTGATAAGATTATTTCATGAGACCATAATTTATTTTTCAAAGTGTCTCAAAATCAGATATAATATTAGAAATTGGTATTTTTCGAATAAATGATGATTTTAAATTAAAATTAAATTGATCATATTTATGAAATTATTTTCCCAAAATAGAGTCTATTTTTTAAATATAAAAATAAGATAATCATTAGGGTGAATTTTTGGGATTTTTCTAAAATTGTTGAATTTTTTATGAATAGAGAAATACAGTAACTTACGATATTTAAAATTATAGGAAAAATACATGAATTTTTGAGTCATTGAAGGTGTATGGATGATGTAAACACTGGTGCATTTAACTCACTCAAACTAGTTATAGTAAATAGTCACAATAATCAACACTATTGATATTCTTGATCCAAATTAATAAACTAATGAATAATATAATCAGAAAACACCCCTCTCCTTCACTATAAATACCACCCTCACCACATATTCTCCTCACAACTTATAAGCCTTTTATGTTGCTTATATTATACCCAATTCCACTTCCAATCCACTTCCTCACATTATGGTCTTTTTGGTCTCACCAAAAGACCATTTCCAAGTTCCTTAAGAAGGTCTCAATGAGGCAACACTCAAGAGGTAAAACCCTCCCTCTTTATCTTTTATTTTCCTTTCTTTTCTTATCCATCCCTAAACTACACTATAAAAAGTGAAATTATAACTCCAATATCATATATATCATATAATTTTATATCATTCATGGAATATACACAATAAAATATCTTCTCCCATACTTTTATTTTAAAAAATAAAACACCATCTGTAATGTGTCGATTCACCGCCTTCATGGATGATCTATTTTCATTTTCTCTTCTTAACTTAAAGGTTGGTTATAAGACCATAATTATGGTTAAATAAAATTTTAATATATATTATAAATTATATCATATTTTGGAGCCAATATATAAATATAATAATAAATAAAATGACAAAATCACATGATAGTCGTAAAAACCACCAAAACAAATTGATGTATTTTCATTAACATTTTATCTAATAAATCATAATCATTTCATATTAAAAAATGATATATGACATTATATAAAATTATTTAAGTTCATTAATACAAAATAATTTCACTTCTGGATAATTTATTCCCTCTTGACAAGAACTCCCATACTTATACACAAGGGAACCGACCATAAAACCCTGAAACGAACACTCCCGAAACAAAAAAATTAAACATTACAAGTCATCTAAATGAACAGAAATGAATATAATAAAATCATAAAAAAATTAAATAAATGTTTAATCGGTTATGAATTAAGTAATTAATGAATCTAATTTGATTATTCAAGACATTAAGAACAAGTAAAAAACACATTCATACATAAAGTAAGGGTTTTATCATCTCACTTTTATTTCTCTCAGATATGTATTATTTACCACTTATTAGTTGTGTGTGGTGTATTTACAATTAAAATTTATATATCATATGATTAATCAATTTATATTTATGTTATTCAATGTTCCATTTGATAATTTTTACTTTTATGGGGAATATGGTGTGACTGATTACCAAGTGGTAAGTGAATTCTTAACCTAATTTCCATTATTTGGGTTAAACTTCTACTCTAATGAATATTTCATGAAATGATTAGGTTTTAAAAAAAATTTATTTATATTATGTTTTATTTAAAAAAAATTATATGATTTTATTTTTGATAAACATAATCAATTCATTTTGTTAACACTCACACTTTCTTTTAAAAATAATCTTTTAAATGTTCCTTTTTTCAAAGTTTAAAGGAAATGTTTTTCTTAAGTTATATGGAATGAGAATATTATATTACCTTCATGGTGACTATAATCCTTGAAAAATCCTTTAAATTTCTATAATTTCATTTTTCAAATAAAATTGTTTCTTTTATAATTACATGTGTTTTTGAACAAAATATTTCAATGTAAAAGTGGTATTTCTCTCAGGAAATTTTCAATGCTTTTTAGAGTAATTTCATCTATGTCAACTATATTTGTTGTATATTTTTATTAATTTATGTTTTAATCTTATGATAACATTTACCATATTTTATTTATTTTTTTATGATCGTTTTAATGTGGATGTTTTATTTTGAAACAATTCATCATATTATACTGGATGGTTTATGATAATGTTTATTATTTGAGAGAAGTTAGTAAAATTTCATAAGTTACTTTAAATTTTAATGTATATGTTGATTCTATTCCACAAATTTCATATGAGGAATTAATTGTACATAATTAGTGTTAGGTGAGTCTCTCTATATCCTTTCAATGCATTAGTAGGTATCATGAGATAAAAATTTTTGGGTATTGGATGATGTCTTACCCGATCATGTATGTTATCTTGGAAGAAGCCTTGACAGTAAGATTATGATGTTCCACATTATGCATTATCTCATTATGAGAATTGTTATTGGTAATCCAGGTGATTATTTGATTAAGAGAATATCCATGGTTAAGTATCATTCTAATGTGCGTATTTATATTTCATTATTTGACATGATTTTATTCCTTCCATATTAGGATCAATATTATGTTATAAAGTAATGTGTTTTTATTTATCAAACACGCCTTATTATTAATGATTATTTATGATAGATTATGTTGTATTATTACCATTACTGAGCGTCTGAGATCACCCCTTTATTATGTTTTATTTTCCCCTAGGATTCAAAGATATATATTATGATTGACATGAAGTGATAATATAGAATAATAGTGATGTTTCCAATCGAGTTTATATTTTTCATTCCATTTAAATTTTTAATGTTAAATATATGTTTGTATATGGTTTTCCAAATCTAATGAACTATTTGGTCCTTTGGGATGAAATTTATTCGACATAGTATAAATATAATAAAGTAAGGCATCGACTATGTGATGCTGGGGTCTGGGTCTTTATAGTTGGTATCAGATAATGTTTAGTGTAAACTTTAGAAACTAGATTTTGGAAAACAAATATTTGGGAAATATAACCCATAAGTGACTTTGATGATATTACCAATTTAAGAAAGCATATAATTTTGAGATTATTAATACTTTAAATGATTCACTAGTTTTAAAATTTGATAATCTAATCTAGTGTATTCCATTGTTTATAAATGGATCATAGTGGAAGGAATGGAAAATTTATCAATGCACGAATTCCATGTAGGTATGTACCTCTTATGCAAGATAATTATGTTAGAGATGGAGATGGAACTATATCTAAATTTTTTTAACTATACTGCTACAACTGACAAAGGTAATTAGAAATAACCTTACATTCATGGAGTAGTGCGATCCACAACATGGTGTAAAAATGTTAGACTGCTTTATGCGACAACAAACCCTATCATTCAAGGGGAATGAAAACCCATTTGTAGAAGAGAAATGGATAAGTTCTATAGTGGTGGTATTTCTTTCTTTGTGAATTAAAAAAATAATAAGGTTATCATGGTAGTTTATCGCCTCTCAGGAGATATGGATCAATAGTGGTCATTAATTTAAAGTAAAAATGAGGAAGAAAAAATTGAAAATATGGAATAGAAGTATTTAAAAGGAAATTTTATTGGAAAATTATTTCCCTCATGAATAGAATGTGGATATAGAGATATAATTCTTGATTATGAGATAGAGAAATGATGAAAACATTAAAACATATAAATCCAAATATAAAAGGTTATGAAGGCATGCCTTGGACTATATATGTAATCCAAGGATAAATATTGACAATTTATTTTATGGTTTTAAAACATTTCTAGGAAGGAAACTAGTCTCCCAAACATTCTCTTCATACGATGATATAATATCATGTGCCATAAATACAGACAGAAAATTTTATAAGCCACATAGATTTGAAGGGAAGAAAGATAATTATATGAATTCTGAATACTCTAGAAAATAAAATAAGAAAAAATATAAGAAGGTAAGATAATACTTTCCAACATGAAATAAATATTGAATGAAACATCATGGAACATGCCAGTTAGGAATGAGAGTTTGTTACATGTGTAGAGAAAAAGGCCACTAGGGTTGTGATTATAAGTGTAATAAGGAATTCATAAATGCACAATGCTTCATCTATAAGGAGATGAATGCAAACGACTTCATGGGAAATTTCCCAAAAAAAGGATAAGGGAACAAGTCCATGTTTCTTAGTCACAAAAGATGTGTTTAATGTTCCTAATGATATGATGGAAGGTACTTTAATCTTATTCTTAAATTTAGCTAATGATTTATTTTATTTTTGATCATCTCATTCTTTTAAATATTTTCTTTTTTCAATAAAAATTATATATTTCCAATTCACATTAACAAGGGAGTTTTAGGTCAAAAATACTAGTGTAATCCTTTTTGAAACTAATATGTGTCGAGCATTTAATATTATGACACATAGACATTCTATAATTGGTGATTTTATTATCATACATATTGTTGATTTTGATATAATCCTTTGTATTAACTGGATTTCAAAATATAACACAAAAATTTATTATAAAGATAAGGAAATTTTTATTCATGATAAATATATTCAATTTATTATTTTTAGAGTGGAGACTTCTTTATCTGAGTCATATCTAGATCCACCTCTAGTATTTCTTCAAAATGAGATTATTGGATAAGAAGAGTAGATAAAACCTATTGGTGAAAATGTGATATTCAAATTGAGTTTATCTATATTTTATAAGAATACGTTGAAATATTTCCAAAGGAATTACCTGGACAACCTATAGAGTGGGAAGTTTAGTTTTCTATTTATTTAATCTCTGATACAAGTTCTATATCAAATAATCCCTATATAATTTCAAATGTAGAGTTAATAGAGTTAACGAAACAACTATATGAATTGAGTGATCATGGATTTATATTCCCTAATGTTTTACTTTGTTGAGATCTTGTTCTTTTAATTAAGAAGAAAGATTAATTTATGAGGTTGTGCATTAACTCTAGAGAGATCAATGCTATTATGTTAAAAATAAGTATCCTCTGCCTCACATTGATGAATTATTTGACCAAATTCTGGGATCTCAATATTTTTCAATGACTGATATTTGTTATGTATATCATAAATTGTGTGTGAAGAAGGAAGATATTCCATAGATAGCATTTAAAACATGATATGAACATTACATGTTTACAATAATTCTATTTGGACTAACTAATTCACCCATTGTTTTTATAGATCTAATGAACATAGTATTCAAGGAACATATTGATAATATTGTTTTGGTATTTATTGATGATAACATGGTGTACACAAAAAAGCTACGAGATCTATGATAACCACTTGCATATTATTTTAGATAATCATTATGGAAATGAGTTAAATGGAAAGTTTGTAATGTTTAAATTATGGATCCAAAATGTATATTTT
Source organism: Viscum album (assembly GCA_963277665.1). Classification (NCBI taxonomy): domain Eukaryota; kingdom Viridiplantae; phylum Streptophyta; class Magnoliopsida; order Santalales; family Viscaceae; genus Viscum; species Viscum album. The sequence goes on along the minus strand of OY728146.1, from coordinate 1,820,791,688 downwards.
CTTGTCCATATTTTCTCCAATGATGGAATCCCAGTTGATCCTATGAAGAAAAAGGTAGACCAGAAATGGACTTCACTAATGAACATAACTCAGGTGCATAGTTACATTGGATTAGTAGGAACTATTAGCATTTTGGTTAGAATTTCTTCTGATTGTATCACTTGGTAACCAAGAATACTTGTAAAGGGGTTGGGTTTATTTGGAAAATAAATGTGAAGAATTATTTTAAAATTTGAAGATAAAATTAGTGAATGTTCCGATCATGACTATACCATTGGTAAATGTTGGGTTTGTGATTTATTATGATGAATTAAAGACAAGAATTTCCTGTATCCTTATAAAAATGATACAGTTATTCCCTATGCATTAGGGCAGTTGAAAACTGATGAACAAAAGTATCCAACTCACTATCATTATTTAGTAACAGTAATATTTTTTTAATGATCTGGAGACACTATCTCAATGGTGAATTATATGAGATATATACAGATCAAAACAATACAAAATATATATGTTCATAGAATGAACACAGCATGAGGAAAATGGGATGGTATGAGATACTCATGGATTATTATTATTCAATATATTATCACCTAGGAAATGAAAATAAGGTATCATATGCATTGAGAAGGAACGATCATGGAGTTATGAACAAAATGAGGATTCATAGGCATACCGTGTCATGGATCTAGTAAATATTGATATGGGAATTATCAAGGAAGGTGAAACATCGTTAATTTTTCAAATGGTTTCCAAACCATCTTTATTGGAAAGGATAAAAAATTCTCAGTCTAATGAGGAGAATTTTCAAAAGAAAATTAAAGCTGTGAGTGATGGGAAATTGGTAGATATTGTATATGAAGATCCCGTTGTCTAATTTAAGAAGAGGCTTCGTGTTCCCAATATACCTGAGCTAAAAAGGGAATTATTTGATGATGCCCATAGCTCTATTTTCTATATACCCCTCGGTATCACTAATATGTATTTAGATTTTGAAGAATATTTTTAGTTGGATAATATTAAGAGAAACATTTATGATTATGTAACAATATGGTTAGTCTTTCAATAGGTGGAGGTTGAAAGAAAACATCATAGAGGATTCATGAAACCAATAACTATTTATACATAGAAATGGTGTGACATTACTATGGATTATTTCACTAAAATACCAAAGACTCCAAGAAATAGTGATGAAATATAGGTAGTTGTTAATCATATTACCAAATATGAACATTTAATCTCTATATGGAAGAATTTCCACTAGATTGATTTGAAAGACTCTTTATTAATGAAGTTTTAAGACTTCATGGTGCACCTCTATTGATTATGTTAGATCAAGATCCCCATACTCCATCAAAATTCATGAATAGTATTTGAAAGGATTCAAACACTGAGTATCATTTGAGTACTACTTATCACCCTTAAACTAATGGACTATCTAAAAAGACTATTAAAACATTTTAAGACATGTTGAGATATTTCTCACTTTACTTTCATGGTACATGAGATCAATATTTACCTTTGGTACAATTTTACTAAAAAATAGTTCCCATTAATGTATTCAAATGGTTCCATATAGAGCATTATATAAAAGAGATGTCATACATAAACTTGTTGAGATAAAGTAATTGAAAGGAAGCATGTACAACTAAAAATTATCAAAGAGAAAATGACAAAGGAAATGAATATCCAGGCTCATATTATGGAATATTATTGTAGGAAAAAGAGTTATACAAACAACTAGTGAAAGGACTTTGTGTTTCATGTGTGAGATAATATTTTTTAAAGTATATCCACATAAGGGTGTTATAAGGTTTAATAATAAATACAAGCAGAGACTTAGGTTCATTAGAACTTTTTAAATTCTGTATAGAATTAGATATTTGTCTTATTATTTGGAAATTCCACTGTGCCTTTCTGATGTACACAATGTGTTCAAAATATCATTATTAAGGAACTACATGACAAACCCAACACATGTTCTCACTTATGAAGAAATAGAATTGGTACATGATATATATTTGTAGGAAGATCCTATCCAAATCCTGAAAACTTGAGAAAAATGGCCAAAGAATTGGATGACTCATTTGGTAAAAGTCCTTTGGAAAAACCAGAAAATTGAAGAGGAAGTGTGGGAACCAGAGGAAATTGTGAGGGTGAACTACCCAAATATTTTTATGAGGTGATATTTTAGAAATATAAAGGATGAAATTTTTTATGGAGGGGATAATTTAGCACCCCTTGATTTTATGGTATGTTTTTTAAATTTAACATCTTCTATTATTTATGTTTCATGCAACTTCGTGTTTAAAACGATGATATACTATTAAATATTAACACAGTTATTTGAATAATAATTCCATCGTCAGAAATATTAATCTGAACATTAGAATAGTAAACTCACATACAAATTTATATATAAATTTCTTGAATCCCATAAATTAAAATATGATATATTTATATTGTGTAATAAGTAAATAAATGTTTTAAAAATGATAAATTAAGTATTGGTATTTTTGTAAAATGTAAATGTTTATTTACAATTTTATATTTAATATAATTATTTAAAGGAAAATTTATTTTAATAAATTATATTTGTAAATTAATATTTGTTTTCATTATAACGATAAGATACTTTTATGAGATGATAATTAATTCTTCAAAGTTTCACAGAATCAGTTATAATATTTTAAAGCGGTAATTTTCGAATAAATGATTAATTTTTTTAAAAACTAAAATTACCACATTTAGAGAATTATTCTTATATAATTGAGGGAATTTTTAAATCTAAACATTAAAAAATGTTTGGGGTAAATTTTTGGGATTTTTCTAAAATAAATGAAATTTTGATGAAAGTGAAATATAATAATTTATGGTAGTTAAAAATATAAGCCAAATACATCCAAATTTGAGTCATGGATGGTGTATGGATGATTTAAGACCATTATTTTGAACTCACATGAACAAGTTACTATACATAGTAAAGATAATGAATATTATTTACATTCTTGAGCAAAAATAATAAACGAATGAAAAAAATAATAAAAAAACACCCCTCTCCACCACTATAAATTCTACCCCTCACCAAATCTACTTATCACACATTCCAAGACTTGTATATTTATTATATTATTCTCAATTTCACTCTAAAAACTCTTCCCTAAATTCTATTATTTCTAATATCACCAAAATACCATTTTTTAGTGTCTGAAGGAGGTTATCAAGGAGATGACTCTCATGAGGTAAAACCCTCCCTCTTTCTCTTTTGGTTTATTTTATTTTCAAATACTTCCCTCACCTAAAATATCAAGAGTAACATAAAAAATAAAAATATTGTATATATACTGTATTTTTATTGTATTAATAGAATATCCATCATCAAATCTTTTCAACTCTACTATTATTTTAAAAATGAAAACATTGTTCATGATGTGTTAATTCATTTCCTTCATGGATTACCTATTTTCATTTTCCTTTAACACCTTCAAATATGGTCTTAAAAAATTATTATTTCTAAAAAATAATTTAATTTACATATTATAAATTATATCATGTTCTATATTGAATATATGAACGTAATATTAAATATAGTGTAACATGTTCATTATGATTATAAAAACTGCAAAAATAAATTAATACAGTTTCATAAACAATTTATCTAATGAATCATCCTCATGAAATATAATTAAATGATATATTAAATCATATGAAATTATGTAATTTCATGAATAATAAATGATTTCACTTCTAGAGAATTTATTCCCATTTTAAAATAACTCCCATATTTATACTAAAGAGAACCGACCATAACACCATGAACCAAACACTCTCAAAACAATGAAATTATATATTGTAACTTGTCAAAATGTAGATAAATGAAATTAATAAAATTATAATATATAAAATATATGATTAATAGGTTCTGAATTAGTTAATTAATGAATGTAATTTTATTATCCAAGACAGTAAGTACAAGTACCAAATGCTTTCAGAAATAATGTATAGGTTTTAGCATGTCACTTTTATTTCTAAGAGTTATGCATTATTCACCAATTATTCATTTTGGTGGTTTATTTATACATTCATTTGATATATCATATCAGTAATCCCTTTATATTAATGGTACTAAATTTTCTTTTTTATACTTATTTCTTTTATGTGGAATAGGGTTTGATTGATTACAATGTGGTAAGTTAATTATTAACATAATTTCCATTCATTGGGTTAAACTTCTACTACAATAATTATGTCATGATATGATTATGTTAGAAAATAATTTTTATTATCTTATTTTTATTTAAACTCTTTTATGTTAATTTATAGCTGATATAAAAAAATCTATTCATTTGGTTAACACATGGACATTCTTTTAAAAATACTATTTTAAATTTTCCTTTTTTCGAAGTTAAAAGGAAATTATTTTATAAACATATATGGAATAAAATGTTTTTATAGAATTTATGATTCCTTAATACATTGGGGAATAATTTACATGTTTAAAATTTCATTTACCAATAAATTTGTATCTTTAATAATTTTTTTAATTTTTAAATAAATGTTTTCAATGTAAAAGTGGTATTTCTCTCAAGAAATTGTCGATAAATTTTTAGCGTATTTTCATCTATATCAACACACTTTGATGGATATTTTTCATAATTGAGATTTATCTATTATGATAACATCTAAAATATTTTATTTAATTTTCTATGAATAGTTTTAATATGGATGTGCTATTTTGACACCATTAATCATATTATAGAAGATGGTTTATGATTATATTTATTTTTTGGTGAAAGTTACTAACATTTCATATGATAGTTTCAATTTGAATGTATATGTTGATTATGTTTCACCACTTTCATATGAGTAATGAATTAGAATTATTAATTATTAATTTGGGACCACTATCGCCCCTCGATGAATCAGTAGGTCACAGAAGACAACCTTGTTTGTGTATTGGGTGATGTCTTAACCGATTATGTATGATGTCTTGGCCGAATCCTTAATAGTATGTTTATGGTATCCTTCATTATAAATTAAATCATTATTTGATTAGTTATTGATAATGCATGTGATTATTAGACTTGTATAATATCTATGGTTATGTATCATTCTCATTTTATTTTTATATGGCGTAATTTGATAAGCTTTTATTCCTACCATATTATGCTCAGGATTATGTTTTAATGGAATGTGTTTTTAGTTACTCAACATTCCATTATTGTTATTGTTTATTTATTATGGATTCATATATATTCTTAACCTTACTAGGAATATGAGATCACACCTTTATTATGTTTTATTTTCCCCCACGATTCAAAGAAGTATATTATAATTGACATGTAGGGATAATCTAAAAGATTAGTGATGATTTCGATTGTGTTTATATGTTGTATTCCATTTCAAGTTGTAATGAAAAAAATTTGTTTGTATATGGTTTTTCAAATATACTAAACTATTTGATCCTTTTGATGTAATCAAATATACATAGTACCAATGTAATAATGTAAGGAAATGGATCCAAGATATTAGAGTTTGGGTCATTACATCCCTTCCCATCAACCTCTCATGAATTCTTAAACACAACAACTAGAATGCGATTTCCAACAAAAACTAACCATCATTTCATAACCCTCTGCCTAATGGATATAACAAAACATCCCCTTTGGAACCACTGCCTTCACCCCAATCGAACTCTTCCATCATGATCCTGGTGATTCAAAAGAGAAACGCAATAATCTGTCACACCAATTAAAACCCAAACAACCTCTTGCTTAAAAATGCTTCCCAATTTGGGTTCATAGAAAATAGTAGGTTCTTTTCCTTGAGTCACCTATTTTCCCATCCCAAATGGTATCATTACTTACCAAAATATGCCTATATCTTGACCACATCATTTACCTTGAGGTATCACATCATCCTGTAACCACACACTAAACTTAACTCTTTATCACAAGCATTGTATATCACAAGAGAAAGACCCAAATACCCACTTACTCATTTGACAATACCTCATAGTCTATTAGAATTACTGGAATTATGTAATTATCAATGTTCTCACCCAACAACAGAACCATTCATAAAAACAAGTGCAACCACATGACCACCCTCACCCCGAGTGTCATTTCCATACCAAAGTTTCCATACACACTTGGGTATCAAATGTCTTGTTCACCGAAAATCAGCATTGATTCCCACACAAAACACCATCAAAGCCATAAGACATGTATCTTAACAACCTTTCCTCTTCCAAAACCATACATATAACCAACTAAAAGAATTGAGATATCTCCCAAAGTATTAAACCAACGAATAACCATGAAATTTTACCAAAACAATTATGTAACCCATCATGCATAAATTTCTCTTTTGAAGCACCCACTTATGATTTATATTCAAAGGCACCCATGAAACTAGGCTAACCTCACCCATGAGGACACCCTTGATTTACCATGACTATCAACTCACATCCACAACTTGAGTCAAATCATTAAAACCATTATCATTTTTCAATTATCCATATATCCTAAACCCACACTTGTAAACACTCTATATTTCCCAAAACAAATTCCAAAACATCCGCTTATTCCATACACACCAAAAAGCACTAGAGACCCCCGCCTACCCCTCTCATAGGTAACCTCAAAAGTTGAGCAATTACAACCCCATAAACTGGTGTAACATCAAGAAAAGGCCATTGGCTCTCTACCTAATCCATACACATCAAATCCAACATGTCAGTACTCATGGGATACCCTCTTTCCCACATTCCAAAACACACTATGTTGAATACACCAAGCTCCCCTTTACTATAGGGTTCACACTATAGATACCCGAACACGTACATTGAAACTATGAGCCAAACACCCACTCTAGGGACCAAAACACAAATTGAATTATAAGAATAAATAACTTTTTCCACAACAAATTTACCAAAAAACATCTCATAACTCAAAGAACATGACTCTTCCAAGTGTTAAAGAAGGAATAACCCTTTATCCCCAAAAAAATACCAAAGGCCTCAAAGCCCACAACTAGTATTTTAAACTAGGGCACTCCAACTATCCAAACCACCCATACATAAGGTTTCATCACAAAACATGGGACAGAAATCTATAGGATCCCTACAAGTTCCATAACTTCCCATTTTACTTTTTAACTGAAAATTACCATTTAAACCCAAGGTTACACATTTCAAAACATTCTAATTTCAAAACCCAAGGATTTACTCTTTCGAAACCCTTTTTATTACAAAAATTTCAAAAATCCAATATTTATTTAAATTAATTTTTTTCAAAAAAATCTTTCATTAACAACCATTTAAAAGAATTATCAACACACATCACTGCAAGAAGAAAAAGAAAATACTAGAATATGAATTAAAAGAAACTACCACACAAAGAAAACATATAGATGACCTCTAACTCTTATATTACTATCATGATGTATTAACTCACACAACCTGTCTTAATTTACTAGTCCACGAGATAAAACCTCATAAATTAGTAACATAAAATCCATATACCCCACTCAAGGGGGAAGTAATAAAAAATCATAAATGAACAAAACAAAAAATCAATTCCTATCCCTAAAAACATGTATTTACAAAGTATGTGGAATTATGGTCACCCAGGAATAAGCTAATTACCATGTCCTAATAGGATCCTATAATCCTATCTACCATTCCCAAATAGTATGAAAAAATACACAACTTTTATACCACTTCATAAGATCCCTAACCTAGTGGCCACTATATCAGGTTCCCCATTTTGGGTCATCACATAACCTCAGATGCGCCCCCCTGCATGCTTGAGTTTACCTATTAATAGCATGGGTATATGAAAAAATGTTGTAGAGAATATATGTTCTCATCAGAGTAATTCCACATGAGAAATAATATCAAAAAATATAATAACTAGTAAGAAAAAAAAATGTATAACATGTGAAAAAGGCGAACTACAACAAAGGAAGATCTAATACAATAATGGTATGTATACTCTACATGTCAGGAAGTCATACAAACAAATCCCAAACCAAAAATACAAAAATACCCTAAAATGAACCTGAGTCCCATACCAGTCCTAACCTCCAATGATCCAACCCATCATCCCAAGAACAACTAAATACCAGGTACCTATCCTGAACCTGTTTTAGAAAACAAGTAACATATTATCAGGTAACCAAGTTCCATAGAGGCTTGAGAAGGGGGTGAGTACAACTCAATATGTCCCCACTAATGGTATATAAGTAAATATCCAGTCTATATAGTAATGTATGTAGATAATAAAAGTTAACAAATAAATATGGAATCTAAAGAAACAAAATGTGTATCAAGTTTAAGAAACAGGAAAGTAACCATTTTATTCATTAAATTTTCAATGGGTAACTAACTAAATAAACTATATCTAGTCACACTAGGTACCTAATGTAATGAATAACGGGGTTATACACTTTTAATGACATAATAATTCGGTAATAATAATTTATCAACCTAACCTAGAACCTCTGTATGGTAATCAAGCCATGTCCATGTGCTTGGGAAGCATAAAGCCTCAATCCGACATCCCAAACCACACCACGTCTATATGTTAGAAAGAAGAGATCCTCAGTCCTTCATCCAAACCATACATCACAAAACACATACCTTTGATCCTCTGTCCATGTAGTCTCATAAAATGTAACTATCAGGGGTATAGTTCTTTAGTAAAACTTCCTAGCTCGTGCATTATAGGGGTGTGGTTTACAACCTTGATACAACCCAACTCGTAGTTATAGAACCTCAAGTAAATTCCCTACATACCACCAAGCCATGTGCACATGATTCATTAACCATAAAAATTTACCAAACACAAACCATTAAAATTAAATACAAATACCGTTATTCCAAAAACCCACTTATTCCATGTAATCAACTAAGCACATTAATCCTTTAGTTCATTTCATAAACCATGTTAACATTCCAACATAATCATTCAGGGTTCTTCCCCACTAAACCATATATCATTTCAATGACTATGGTCCCAATGAAACATTAAAACCAAAACCTAGACTGAAACACCATTCAAAATACTCATTTAAAAACATCTTTAAGATACCCTTTAAAACATGGGTCTTCCTCTTTGAAAACTTGAACATGCCCCTATACCTTCATTTCTATTTACAAACCAAAAATTGCTCCATTAAATCATTTTCACACAGGGGGGGGTCATTCCCTCATTTCAAATCATCATTGAAATATATAAATAAAACCCCTTAACCCAAAACACTTTTATGTCAATGACTCATGTTAAATCATTATTCAATGAAAAAAGATCAATTTCTTCCATTGGAAACAATAACAAAATAAAAATACAAAACACACCATTAAAATAATTTCTAAATCCTACTAGGAATTTCACAAAATATACGATTCACACATTTAAATTATTCCATTAATCTTTCCCACATACCTACTTATACTTTACAACCCATTCACCTAGGCAATTATCCAATTTAAATATTTAAAAAAAATATTTCACCATCCATAAGTGTTTAGAATACCCAAAGGGTATCCCTATGTATGGTCTTAACTACCGACGGACCCAAAGTGTTAAATATAGGATTTCATACCTCAATATAAGGCTCATAAAACATTACATACACAAGAGAACCTAAGACTGTAAGGTGGTAGATTGGAACAACAACGTGAACTTATAAAACATCAACACTATTAGAAAAATATTAATGATAACCAATCTCAAGCTTGTAGACAACCAATAACTTAATATAGAACCTTGATTCGAACTCAAAAAACCAACAAATCCCTATTAAATAATCTTATGTAAAAATAGGGTTTTGGGGATTCAGAAGGAGAGAAATCCACACACCAAGAATTTTCCAGAAAATGAAATAAAATAGATTCGAAGATGTACCCAACAATTCAATTTGCACCAAAATAGCACTCTAAACACCCAATAATTAAAGGAGAATCACTCATGGAAGTGGGAGGAGATCCTAGTTATCACCCTTTATATAGGAGTTTAATGTGGGAGTAATTAGGGTTAGAAATAAATAAGAATGGGAGGGGAAAATGAGAACTTCCTAGTTTTTAATGGCCACATAGTTTGAATGAATAGTAGGCCAGACCATGAACCAACTATGTGAATCCCTCTCTCCATGAGGGGTCAAGTTGCATGGTCACCTGGAAGCACCTGCATTTTTTTTAAAAACCATATGGTGTTAGTGTTCTAGCCTCTCTCTAAGAGGATGCCTGGGTGTATAGTTTGCCTAGTTAGGCACCTGGTTTTCACAAACTGTGTACCAAACGTGTGTTGCATACTGTTTGGACTCCTTACTCATAATTTTGTTTACCAAACCCCTGGGACGCCCTTAAAACATCCAATATACCAAATAACCACTTAATTATAACTAAATTAATTTTAATCAAAATTTAAATATGTATCCACCTCCATGAAATGTCGAGATCTTAAACAATGGGTTGAGAAAAGAGTTAGACATCAATATGGTTAAAAAAATTAATTTAGTGGAAAGAATATGTATTCAAAATTGAATCATTAAAATAATGTATATAAATAAAGGTAATATATGAGATAATATAATGAGATCATATCCGTATTAATAATACTACATGTGAGATCCCTTCTAAAAAACACATTCCAAGAACTCAATCATTCAACTGGGTAGGTTCTACTAGAGTAGGGAGCCCATTGATTCTCTTGTTTATGGAATGTTGGTAATGACTAAACCTGAGGTTTATATAACCAAATCCAACTATGATATTTTGGTTACACATAATTGAGAAACCCTTAAAAATAATATTAAAATAATTGAGTTGAGTTTAACTATATGAAGGATTTTCCGAAGTGTTGTCCACTCAACCATCCAAGATCCATATTATATATGATTAGAATTATTTTTATGTAACTTGATATGTTATGAGAGGAAATAAAAAGTGAACTTTTTTCATATAGTAATATGGATCTTTGACCATTAATGGATATGAAGAAATTAAAAATTGGTCATTATTTTAGTGTGATCAAATTTAATAAAAGCTATTATTAAATGATAACAAAACATGATACTCATTTGACAAAAGATTATGTTCTAGATAAATGGAATCATCATCATAATGTTTTACTTTGGAATAAATACTTTTTGAATGATAATATTGATGTGAGATAATCTATACAATGGTAAAAAACATAAGAATTATTCTTAACAAATAAAAATTAAATTTTTTAGAGTAATACCATACTCAGTAACCAACTATTAAAGTTGTTCAAACAATGAATCTGAATTCTTATGAGAAGTATATAATGACTCACATAAGGTTTCAAAAGAATTTGAGGCAATATTTCTAAAAAATTGTTATTCCATAAATCATATATTAAATATGATTGAGTATATTAATGAATTAAAGAGATTGAAGGTTTCTTTAGGGCATGTTCTACTATGTAATTCAATCTGTGATCATCACGAGAAATGTTCCAACAATGTGGATGAATTATATATATATTTAACCTATTTATTTAGTGTTTTGGGGAGTGTTGTGCGTGTATTATTATTTCATGGATCTAGTTATGCGTTGATTGTACAAGTGGGTAAAAGTTGAAATTAGAAGAAGAATATTTTATTGGAAAGATCATTAATACTTCATTAAATAACCAGTCAAGGTCATAAGACCTAAAGGTCGTGTTAATAAATTAGGGAATTATTTCATTGTGATGAAATTATTCGAGATACCTAAAGGGGTTTGAGAAACTCATCAGAATTTCTAGGTTATATAATACTGTTATAGAAAAAAAATTATTCAATTTTTTAACGGGAATATGACATGAAATGTATATTTTACATGTTTTTTAAATATATAGAAGTTCAAGATCAATGTATAAATTGATGAATCTTGAAGTTTGAATTTTGGTGATGAAGAAAAATGTTTCTATATTAAGGAATTGAATTATTATTTTTTCAATATCAAGTGAATATAAATAAAATATAATTATTTTCATTTTATATTACTTATATGACAAGAGAAGTTGTTTCAGTACTATGAAATTGGCCTTTAAGAGTGCTAAAAATTTCCTTTATTAGTAATTTAGAAGCACTGAATATCAGAGTGAGATTAAAATCCCATGTCATTTATCAGCGCTAAAAACGAGCTGATAAAGGAGTCCATTGTCATCAATAAAAAAACACTAATAAAGGGATACTTTATATGAGCTCTCATTTAGTTATAGTAAAGGGTTCTTTTATCGTTGTTTTTAAAAACACTGATAAAGGAACCATTTATCAGTGCTTTCAATAGCAATGATAAAGGGGCATACTGTAGTTTGGTGTAATATCACACTACCGCACCATTGCAATGTATTGTAACAGAACACCACAAAACCAGAAAGACCACTTGATATTAACAAAATCAATTCCCAATACATAATTTAAACTAAATGAAATTTAAAATAGAAATCTAAAAAAACACTATATTATAGACATTTCAAACACTGTTTTATACAATTACATTAGTAAAAATTATTACATACATTAAAAAAATCAACGTTCCTTTATATTTTGATCTTAACCCCAACTTATTATATTTCCAAACAAACCACCTCTTCTAGAATAAAATATCACACCTTTATAAGAAACAAATTCTTATATTAGTAGTAATATAAAGAAATAAATTAACAAAAAGTTTAAATTTTAAACTAAAGTTCGAGTCGTACCAGGAACACTGTTAATTGAGTTATGGTAGATTCCGACATATCACACCATTTCCTATTCATATTCAAGAATTATCTATGAAAAAATTAATTAAATAAGTATAGTATAAATTCTTATGGGTGTAACCTATTGGTTACATCATGTGGTGGTGTTTGTGATGTCTCATTTTAGATCATCCTAGTGCACATTTTGGTTGGATTCCATTTGTTTATTTACCACCCCTAAATGATGTAACATAAATAATTATATGATAAAAATGATAAGTAAATCACTTATGTAATAATAGATACAATGATGATAATATAATCAAGGCTCATTTTCTCAGTTTTGGGGATGTGGTGCATGTTTTAAACTGAAATGATACTTATATATTAAAAAGTGAACTTGGAGTCATACCAATCACACCATGCATCATATTAAGGATCGAATGATCCGAAAATTTCTCAAATGACTTATGTATTGTTATATTAAATTATAAAAATAGTATGAATGAAGTTTCATTATTTTGTGTGCATCACTTGTCTTTTTTTACAAAAATGGCTTTTTAAATTGGAAAAATGCACTTTGACTCATACCAATCACATTGTGTATCAATTTTATAAGATAAATATTTATACCCATCATAAATGAATTATGAATATGGATACTAAATTATTAATTATATACAACAATAATTTATCTTTTTTTAGTGAGTGACATTTTTTGAACTAAAATGTAAATTTTAAAATGATGGCAGACATTTTGAGTCATACTGGGAACTTGTTGAATTGGATTGAGGTTATTTAGATTCATATAAATATAAAATTACATATAGATATTTTTTAGAAATTATCAAAACTATTTGAATGATTTTTATTGGTTTTGAGTAGTTCAGTTGTCCATTTTACTAAAATTGATTTGAATTTTAAATAAAAAGACACACTTGGAGTCATATCGGTCACACCATGCATCGAATTGAGATGTGGATTATTCCTACACATATAAAATTACTTTTGGATCATTTTCCTAAATGTCCAAAATAATAAAAATACATTTTCATATTTTTGAGTACACCAGTTGTCTTTTTTTACTAAAATGTAATTTTAAAGTGGAAATATAAACATTGACTCTTACCAATCACATCATGTACCAGTTTGATGTGAGACTGATTTTTACACATCCCAAATTTCGTATGAATATATTCTAAGATTATTAATAAAATTAAAATCATTTTTGATTGGTTCTAAGTGAGTGAAATGTTTTAAACAAAAATATTTATTTTTAACTGATAACAGATACTTTGAGTCATATTAGGAAAATCGTGTATCATATTGAGGTGTGGTTGATTCTTACATGTCATAAACGAGTAATAAACCATTTAGGAAAATTATAAAAATAATATAAAAATGTTATCTTAGTTTTATGTAGGTTATTGTTCCACTCCTTTGTGTCAAAAATGAATTATGTATCGTTTTCCTAATGTATCAAAACAATGTGAATGTGTTTTCTCATTTTTGAGTGCGTTACTTATATTTTTTACTAAAATGAAATTTTAAACTGGAAACACACATTTTGAGTCATAATTTTCTCATAATTTGTTAGTTTTTTGTTTTACTGATTCCTATATGTCACAAATGACTTATGAATCATTGTCCTAAATTATCAATAAAATCATAGTGTGTTGATCAGTTTTCAGTGAGTGACACTTTTTGAAATAAAATGTTGACTTCAAACTGATAACGGACACGTTGAGTCACACCAGAAACATAATGTATCATATCGAGGTGAAGCTAAATAATAAACATAAAAAATTACTTATGAATCATTTACGTAAAGTATCAATACAATATGATTGCGTTTTATTGGTTTTGAGTAGGTCAGTTGTCCATTTTACTAAAATTGATGTCAATTTTAAATAAAAATATTCACATGGAGACATATCGGTCACACCGTGCCTCAGATTAAGGAGAGGATGAATCCTAAAAGTCTCAAATAATGTATGGATAATTTTAAAAATGTATCAAAACAATCATAATGTGTTTTATTTATTTTGAGTACGTCACTTTTCTTTTTTACTAAATTGTCATTTTAAACTGGAATAACACACTTTTACTCATACCAATCACATTGTATATCGATTTTATATGATACTGATTATTACTCATAAAACATATTAGTAATTTTACTATATTATCAAGAAAATATGAGCATATTTTATTGGTTTTTATTTAGTGGATCTTTTTGAAATAAAATATTAATTTTTAAATTGATAAAAGAAACTCTGAGTCAAACTGGTCACATCGTGTATATTATTGATGAGAGGATGATTCCTATAAGTCAAAAGTGAATTATGGTTCATTTTTGTAAATTATAAAAATAATCCAAATATGTTTCTTGTTTTTGAGTTGGTTAGTTTTCCATTTTTCTAAAATTTATGTCAATTTTAAATTAAAAGATGTACTTGGAGTCATAATGGTCACACATTGCAACATATTTTGGTGATGACAATTTCAATAGTTATCAAATGACTTATGGATAATTTTAATAAATTATAAAAACAATATGAATGTGTTTTATTGGTTTTTATTACATCAATTTCTTTTTTACTAACATGTAATTTTAAACTTGAGACATACAATTGGACTCATAATAATATCATCGTATTTCAGTTTGACAAGAGACAGATTCCTAAATTTCCAAAATGACTTATGAATATTTTTTATAATTTATCAAGAAAATATGTCTATGTGTGATCAGCTTTCAAACTAAAATATCGATTTAAAATAGATAACATACACATTGAGTCATACTGAGAACATCGTGTATTGGATTGATGTGAGGATGATTCCTACACATAAAAAATGACATATGGATCATTATCAAATGTATAAAAACAATATTAATATTTTGTCTTTGTTTTGAGTATGTCAATATTCTTTTTTTTTGTAAAATTAAGGTCAATTTTAAATAAAGAGAATCACTTGGAGTCATACGAGTCACACCATGTGTCAGATTGAGGTGTGTATGGTTCCTAAATATCTCAATGTCTCAAAAAATATTAACATTCTATGTTATAATTATTTTCATTTCCTTTATTTATAAAACAACATACAATTTATATTGACTCGATGTTCTTAGCTGGAAAACCTTTCTTATTGTTGAAATCCAGATCAGTAGAGGAAGATCATGTGACCATTTTAACACAAGTCACCAAAATGACCACAAGAACTTCATGTACTATTCTGGATTTCGTTGAGAAAGTTATTTTGGAAAATAATATCAAGTCAATATGTCTTCCCAAAATATCTATGAAAATACTAAATATTTATTAGACAAAAATGATTTGAAAATAAACATACAAATAATAGATAAAATGATGATAAAATTAATTAAATAAGTTTTAGGGATTATCCTTTTCATGATGGTTGTATGAATTCATGATTCATTTAATTAACTTTATTATTTCAGTTTTAGGCTCAATGTCCAATCTCTCATGATCTTTAGAAGCATTGATCAAAACAGAAAAACTTGAACAAAGGAATCGACTTATATAAGAAGTAAATTATTATATGACTAATATTAAAAAGAAATAAATAAAAAGTAAATATAAAACAATACATTAATTCTATGTACAATGATTTTATTATTTTAACATCATGATTTCCACTAGGATTGAGCAATAGAGGTAACTTGAAGGAATATGATAAATATACACACCACAAGGGTAAAATGGTTTTGTGGGAGAAGTAGTATTTTTATGTTTTGGGGCAGAAAGGCGTGAATGAAGGACATATCACCCCAAATAAAAAAATCCACCTTTATAAGAAAATTATTATTATGTGATAAATAATAAAAATAAATAAATTCAGCATAAATATGAACTGATTCATTAATTCAAAGAGAAATTATTTTACTATGAATACATTAAGATTACCTCTGTGATTGAGAAGAGACATTATCATTTCTCTTACTAAAAAGGAATGAAATATGGACATAAATCTTCTAAAATGAAAAAACTCTATACGGAATAATTAAAATTTAATCAACATTACATGATATATTTTTTCTATAAAATAGAGAAAGTGTATCATAACATTTCTATTACATCTTTACATAGGGTTTCCATCATTATAGTTTGTTCTTCTGAGGGATTTGTAAAATCATCAAGTGTAGAAGAGATTTTCTACATGAGTAGTCAAACATTTAATTTATATTATGTTAATGTAGTAGAGAACATAAAATATTATCAAAAATATATATAATATAAAAAAACACTTTTAACTTCTTACTGAACTCTCTTTCTTTTTTAATGTTTTTAGGGATTTGTTTCATCTATAAATAATCGAAATCCCATATATGTAGTCCCCTATAATGGAAATGAAATAGATTATATTTAGACCCAGATGAAATAATTGTAATCACTCAATTAAAATGTCATCTTGGATTGAATTTTCATCTAACCCAACATTTGTTTTAGTCCAAAGGAGGATAATTGACTAATTCTTATTTGATGGATCTAAGACATAAAATAATTTCACTAATTGTGATACAATTAAGAATGGATCTTATTTTCCCCCCTTCCTCAGTAATATTCACCTTCTTAAAGCCCATTTCATCATCTTCCACTACAATAATATTTTTAACTCATTTGCAATGGAAAATAAGAACTTTAAATTTTGTATAATCCAACCATTATATATGTTCTATAATTCGAAAATATGACATATCGGAATAAATTGTATTTCTATAATTGGAACTAGACATGTTCATTAATTCCACCATAATCATATAAACACTATTTTGCATCATATGATAGTCATTGTGTTCATTTGTATAAAATGTATAAGAATTCATTACAAAACATGTGTAAGATATAACATTTTAATTTGGTCCCATGACTATCCATTGAAGTCATTTGATAATTGAATTTTAATTTTTCGATAACTCCTTATCAATTTTATCTCGAAACCAACATATAAACTACTGATTTTGGGTATTTGATATCTATACTTTATCCCTTAATGGATTAAAATCTCTAAGGATTTATTTATGTTCTTTAATATAAGGATCATATTATTCACTATTATGTAAAATGTAAAGGTGTTATTTCTCATTCTATGTCAATGTAATTATAAAAATACCTTTTCGTGAAATACCTTCACCAAAAAGGAATCTACTATGATGAAACATTTAATGATCAATTAAAAAAAATCTAATTGGTAGTTAGTATATAAATCAATAGCTTCTTCAAAAATATAACTTTTTTCAATAAAACCTTATGGATGACTTCGATTCTTGACATACCATTTCAAAATGCTCATATACCATTCAATGAGGTGCATCCATTTATAATAGACAAGGAAACTATTTGAACCTCTCTAACTAAGTTAACCCTTAGATGGACCATCATATCAAAAAATGATGGTGGGAATAACACCTTTAATTAAAATAATATTACTATAAACTCATTATTCATGATTGGAAACTTTTCTAGATCTGTACCTTTACTGTATATGGATTTTAAAAAGAAGAAAAGTTGGATTAATGTATACCATACATTTTGAGGTAGAATGAAATAGAAAGAAACACACATAAAATCTTTCATGAAAACATGACAATCATGTGATTTTATTCCTTGTGACTTCAAATTAATAATTTACATGGAATTATTTATATTTTATGAATAACCCTATGTAACTTTTACTCTATTAAGGAAATGGAAAAATTGAAATTTATCTTGTATGGATAGAGTTTAAGCTGTTGGAGGAATAAAATACTCCCTTTTACCCTTCATTGATGCAAAATATTGCCTTATCACCAGTTCAATCAAGTATATCCTAGCTTTAAATCCTTTGTTAATTTTTCAAAAAACATTTAGTAACATTCCAATAACACTATATAATAATTTTTTAACATGAAATATATCAAGAAAATGTTTGACCTGCAAAAAATTCCAACATTGTACTGCAAAAAAATTTGATCTCTCCTTCCAACTGGATGTTGTATCGTTTTTCAAAAATGGATTTTTGAAAAAAATGTTAATAAGTTTTACTTTATTATAAATTTGATCACTCATTATTAAATATGGTGTTGTTCATTGTTCAATATTTTCACTAAATTATATTTTATATTATTGATATTTATGTTCACTAGTTAAAAAAACATGATGTCCTAAAAACATTGTCTTTGAATAAAGTTTCAGTCAAATCGAAAATGTTTTTTTATCACAAATAGGAACCCTAAAATTCCTTTAATACTATAGTTTGAAAAAATTACATAAGCAGGGAAGTAATTTATCATCTCATAAAACATGGCCCTCAATGTAAATTTTTTACTTATATGAGAATCATACATTGTAACACATGTACCCACATCAATTTCAGATCTTTGATCAATAGAGCCAAACAGACATCAATATTTCTACCAAGTTTCTCTGGTCTAGATATATGGAGAGGCAACATAATTTATTTTTGTTTCATTCATAAATATAGTATCTTGTTATAATTTAACAACATGATGGGTCACACACTATGAGTACCAATCTGTGCACCAAAAGGATTTTTTCCATCTATAGACAAGGAAAGATGAAAGTCTCTTGACTCATTTCAAAATTCAGGATACTCATAATCAATTTTATTCCACTAAGGAGTATCTGCTGGATTAAGTGGGATCCCATATTTAATTATTGTATAAAAATTCCATTTAAATTATCTCATGGTTTCCTGAAATCCATATAGTCTTCTAAACCATGAAATTATAGGAATGTACCCAAAAAATTTGGAAGGACTCTATTCAGTTTCTTGTATTAATATATGGCACAATTAGTAAATTTTATGATTTTTTCATGATCCCTGTGAGACAATATGAAATAATTTTGAAAAGTGAGTATTTTTTAAAGATCATGCCCATTGAACATAGAAATCATTTAGACTCATATATTAAACATGGTAGTTCATTTTTTTCTGATAAAAAATCATTTAGGACACCAAGTAGTTCTGTAAATCTGGTGTCACTCCATCCAACAAGAAGCTTTAAAATTATATAATGTACATACAACTAAGAATTTTGAGTATTGATTAAAATTGATATACAATGGTATCTTAGAACAACTATTTAACTTCTCAAACAACTTTGGACAATAATGTAGGTCATATTAAATTTCCATTTCCATTTATTCTATATGATATCCATCATCATTTACGATGGTATTCATATCAAATGATTCATAAACAATAGTATCATCCCAATCGGTGTGCACCCTATGTTTTTTACAATTCTTAGTCCAAAATTTATAGCTCGGGTCTATTATATGAAAAATCAAATGTTCTTCCAACTCTCACAGACTATGTTTTCTTGAATAATAACAATGTAAATACAAACAAAAGATTTGATAAGGGTTGTATGAATTCTCTCTTGCAAACTTGATGAACTTTTAAACTTCTTATTCATACTCTCTTTTAAAACAATAAGTGAGCATCCATTTTCAATTCATATCCATCCTATTATGTTAATAAAATATAAATTTTATATAATAAATAAATAAATACAAATAATATATTCGTCATTAAAGGTAAAAGATATAGACAATTATAATAAGGGAAATACCACATTTGATTATTTGAAATAATTTCAGTTTGATTTAAAGATAAGGGTTAATCAAATTTAAGAAAATAATTACTCCACTACGGTTGATTTTATCATCTGAATTAATTCAAAGGTGAATATTATAGACAACTGTCATGCCCATCATCTCATCTCCTGAACATTTATCATTTCATTTTGTTTTTTGACACACATCCTCTATCCGTTGTGGTTATGAACCTATGTTGTAATGACCCTGACCTGAGTATCCCAGATCTGATGCCTTACATTAATATATTGGAATAAGATTCAAGGAATCACATCCCAAGATACTAAATTATTTTTCAGCCTTCATTAATTTGAAACATACCTGTAACCCCCATTACATTTTGAATCCTAAAATTTGAAAAAAAAAATCATTAAGCTTTCCGTTATTCCCCCTTTGTGTAACCATGCATATGAGTTATAAGATACTACACAAAATCTTGTGGAAAAATTAAGCATATTAAAGGGGTGAGCTCAAATATTTAGTAAGGTAATGTTTATAGTAGAATATATTATTAAATATGGAATAACTAATATATAATGTAAATAACTATTACACATGAATTATCCCATTTATAAAATTCCATTACAAAATCATAAGTAATTTGACACATTCACTTTATTCCATTTAACCCATTTTTACATTTTTATAAACAATCCATTATGCCACTAATAACCACTAGACACAACTACCATTAGTTCATTTTTATAATCCGAACTAACATTTCAAAACATTTATCCTGGGATCTATGTCAACAAAAAATAACTTTAGGCCTAACATTAAAATTTCCCATGTTCAGGAATATTGGAACACCCCATGGGTGGCCCTAAACGTTCCAAACAATCACAATTCATCCCATAAGGATCATGAGGGTTTTATATATTTTATTATCCAACAATTTTTCCAAATATTACAAGAGGAATCAATTTTACAACAAGAAGGATGAAATATCACAACCACACATGAAAAAAATTGACAACAACACTATGAGATATAACTAGTAGAACAACTAACTAGAATCTATAGATGAATGATTGATTAAAAATAATCTTAGATCTAGACTCAAGTACCCTTTTTATCCCAAAGCTATGGTCCACTTGAAAAAAGTGTGTTTTAGGGCTTCTGAAAAATAATAATGAAACCAAAATCCCTAATTAAAAAAAGAATCTATAGATGTATTAGACTCACCCCAAGCTTCGATCCACACCTAAAGGCACTTCAAACGAAAAATAATTAATGGATATTGTCCCTTGGGATGTCATGGTAAAAATTGTTTCTCAATAGGGCTATTTAAGGAGAAATGATGGAAGAAATTTGGCAGGAAACCTTAGATTCCTAATGGGGAAATTTGTTAAAATACCACTTTTAATGGGGCATAAGGTTTGGGAGTATGTTTTTCCAAACCATGTGAGAACCATGTGGGTGAATTTATCCAAGAGGGACCCATGTCTCTTGGTTACATGGTGATCCCACACAGTTTGAAAAACCAATTTCCAATTATGAGAAATTCCTTTTTACAGGAACACATGGTTTGTTTTCCCCCATGCATAGTATACACTAATTGTTCACCAATCTTGCAACATGAACATGATGGAAAAAATTCCCCTTTCATTCATGTTTCAGACCCTATTAACACCCCTAATAATCAATACACACCTAGAAAAAATTTAATTAGCCAAATTTAAGGGTTTAAACCAAAATTTAAACAAGAACATACCTACATGATTTCCTCGATCTTAAAAACACCCAACCTTTTAATGGCTCTCCATCGAGTTTCACTTCCCAAGGATAAAAAATCATCTATGGAAAAAATATTAGTGCACTAAGCTCTCATATTTTCCTACATCTCCTAGGATTCTTCGTGAACATTACCATCCTTCCATATGATTCGATCTAAAGTCACAGTCCTACCCTGTAATACTTTCTCACTATTAACCACAATATAAAATAGATACTCATCAAAGAATGCATCATCATTAAGATCAAAATCCTCAAAATAAATCACATCATATGGTTTAGGGCGATACTATTGAAGATGTTACACATGAAAGGAATCGTGCATACCACTATACTATTTTGGAAGAGATAATTAGTATGCCACCAGTCCGATCCTTTTCATAGTCTCAAAACATCCCCATGTACGTGGGTTCCAACATACCCTGTTTTCAAATCTGATGGTTATCCAACATTGGAGAAACACAATGAAACACAAAATCACCCTCAAAAAATTCAAGAGGTCTATGGAACCGATCCGCATATGACTTCTTCATACTTTGAACCATTTCCATACCTTTCTGAATCAACTGAATATTTTACGATGTCTCTTGAATGAGACTCTGTTCCAATAACACTGATTCTCCATCTTCATTCCAACACAATGGAGATCTACACGACCTACTATAGAGAGCCTCATATGGTTTCATTTTAATCATATAATGATTAAAATTATTGAAGGAAATATCAACATTCACCAAATTATTTTTGCATGATCCCCCAAAATGTTGGACACAAGCCCTCAAAATTTCCTCTAGTACCTGCATAATATGCTCGGACTTACCATCCATCTACGGGTCAAAATCCGATCTCAAAAACACCTATTTACCATGTTCCTTCTGTAGTCCCATCTATAATCATGAAGTAATATGAAGATCAGGATTGAAACTATATTATTCAGTATCTTGTGCAATCATACTATCTTCCAAACAAATAAATCAACCAACTTCTCAACAATGAATTTCTCTCTAATCGGTAAGAAGTGATCCACCTTAGTAAACCAATCCACAACTACCAATATTTCATTATTCATTTTAGGAATTCTCAAGAGACCCACCTTGAAGTACATCATTACATCATCCCACTAATAATACATAATTGGAAATGGTTGTAACAAACTACTCAACCTATGATGCTCAGCCATCACCTACTGAGAGGCATGGAATCCCTCCTCGAAACCTATAACCACTTTCTTCATCACTGGCCACCAATAATACTTAAGAAGATCATGATACATTTTGGTGAAACCCAAATTCACTTCCGAATTTAATTCATGAAACATGCGCATCAACTCTTTTCATAAACACATTGGCACAAAAACATGACCACAAACATAAAATTCCCCATAATAACCAATAGTACGACCAGAAGGTGACTCCCCACATTTAAGAATTTCCCATAAAGCCAATAATTCAGAATCCTCATGCTATTTCTCTTTGATCTGGATTAGTAGTGCAGACTCAACTGCCAAGGTTGAAAGGGTGATCTTCCGTTGGTCATCCTGCACCTCTAGACGCATCTTAATGAACAATTATATCATTCTCTAATCTATAATAGATTCCTAAACATTCCTGATTTTTGTATTATTGATAAATGAATATTAAACACTATTTCCCTTTCTCGGCGTGTAAACCAACTCAAAGTTGAAAGAGTAGATGTATTCAACCCATATTGACTGTCAAAGATTTTGAAAAAATTGAGAGAAAATGTACTTAACGATTTTATGATCAGTATACATGGTAAACCACTATCCCAAAAATTAATTTCACCAATAATATAAAGTATAAAACACCATGGATAGCTCAAGATCATGTGTAGGGTAATTTATTTCATGAGGAATAAACTGTCGTGACTCATATTCCATAACCCAATCATCCTATATTAACACCTCCCTAAGAACAAGTCCAATTGAATCACAAAATAAGGTATACTATTTACCATGATTGGGTAAGATCACTATCAATGCCACTATTAACCACCTCTTAAATTCCTAAAATCCATTATCACATGACTCAAACAACTAAAACTTCATTCTTTTCTTGCTCAAACTCAAAAGAGGTGATGATAAACGGGATAATTATTTAATGAACCTTATATAATAGTCTTACAAGCCCAAAAAAATTTAGACATTGAAAAAATTAGTGGGATGCTCCAAAGATACAACTACCTGCACACTCTCTAGGTATACTGATACACCTTCCATAGATATAATGTGACCTAATAAATTCACCATGTTGATCCAGAAATGGAAAATGGATATATAATTATATAGCCTATTCTCTATTAGTGTACTCAATACAATGTTAAGATGTTTGAAATGATCATCATTAGTATTGGAATACACCAAGATGTCATCTACAAACACAACTATAAACTGATCTAGGTATAAATGAAATATTCTATTCATTAGGGCCACACACACTGTAAGTGCATTAGTCATCACAAGAAACATAACTACAGACTCATATAAACTATACCTAGTCTTGGAGGAAGTTCAAATCATATTAGAAGGTCTCACCCATAGATGATTATACCCTATTATCAAACAAATCACGGAGGACAATGAAGAACCCCATATCTGGAAAAAAGATCATCAATTTGAGGAAGAGGGTATCCAATCATAACCATATTCTGATTTATCATCTTATAATTGACAGATAACGATAAAGATACATCAAAATTATTAAAAAAACACTATAGATCCCCAATGTGATGTACTCAAGTGACTAAAACTCTTATTTTATATTTTCTTCAACTGAGATTTATTGTGACGAACCAGCTCGGGTACCCTGGTAACCTGATAACAGAGCTGAAACGGACAAATCCCAATGGGTATTCCCGATCCCCAAGAGCCGATGACTAGCACCTGGCATCATAGAATATACAAGTGGGATCGATTTTTTCCAAAATAATGCAGAAGAAAAAGGAAACAAAGCCGTATGCATAACAAAAGAAACTCCACTAGAAGTGATGTACCTGAATACAACATGGAATTAAAAACCAAATTAATATAACCCAAGTACTAAAATGGGAAAACAAACCCAAGTTCCCTAAGAACACAACTCACCAAGACCAAAACTCAATAGATGGATCCACCTCCAAGAGATCTCTTCTATTTTCTCGAACCAGGAAGATGAATGTCTACAATCACCCGAAGGAAAAAGAAGGGAGTGAGCCTAATCCCAGTAGAATACCACCAATGATTCCATAATAGATGTCAGATATAGATTATCCAAATAAAAGATTTCAATTTTAAAGTAAAGAGTTTTTGAAATTCAAAATCATATATAAACAAAACATTATATACATTTTCAAATGATGGAAATAAATATTTTAAGCAATGATTTTACAAATGATGGAATATTACCAAAACATTGGATTATGTTAAAGACCTATATAAAATGGTTTATATAAATTTATATGGCATGTAATAAATCCATACAAAAATACGTATACATTTATATCTGAAATATAAATAAACAAGTGAGTAACAAGGCCATCTTCCAAAAGGTAAGATAGTATTAACTAGCTACAGGATTCTTCACTCTCTATATGAACTCCACAAAATGTGTATACACATGTCCCTATGAAATTGGTCGAAGGAGACTTGTCACCGGCCCGTCTAGGACATGACCTTCTACAAGTATGTTTTAGAATATTGTCATAGCATAGAGTGTATCCAAATAACTCACCAACTACCCAAGGCTTACATGCACTCTTACATGATGGGCGAAATATTTTAAGACTGCTTAAAAAATGACCAATCTCATTCTTCCATTTCAAAAGTTCCAATTTTTCCATTTAAAATGAAACATGTTTTATTAAAAAAATGACTTTTTCATAAGATAAAACCATTAGGTTTCTATGAAATCATTTTAATCTATTTTCACCAATTTAAAATCCATGCAAAACATATTCCATCATTACACAATTTATTTCCATTATTAAATTAAAAAATTTAATTCAAATTATTTCTATCAAATACACAATTTAAATTAATCAATTTAAATCATCCAATTTCTATAAACACAACCAATTCAATGGAATCGAGTGTTTTCTAAATTTCCATGCCAAAAACATTTCAAATATCTTGATTCAAAAGAATCTAGTTTTTCTCATTTTAATTGAAACCAGATTTGAGAAATTGAATTTCAATCAATATTTGAAATAAATCAAGCTATAAAAGGGTAATTGATTTTTATAATTATAATGGAACCACCTACATCAAAGTTTCTGATGTCAGGGGAAATGATAAACCACCCAATGTGGTTCAATACGCTTCTGCAAGAACCTATCATCATAGGAGTCTCTACACTAATGGTCGATGTTTTTCATGGGCTCCAAGAACCAAAACCATATACATTATTTGAAAATAAAATAAAATATCAGATGCATTGATAGTTTCTCTCCCCTAAATAATTTTCAAATTTTTGATTAAAAATATTACATGTAATAATATTTTATCAGTCTTAAATAATTTTCAAACAACCTATTAAAAATATTACATGTGAATACATTTTCTCACTCCTGGATAAATTTCAGATTATATTTTAAATTATCACTTGTAATGAAATTTTATCTCATAAGGATACATTTCAAATTACATATATATTATCACATGAAATGATAATTATCACATGCAATAATATTTATATTTCATGTAAAATTTTTAGTTTGTGGTTAGGTCAACACTTGTTCACACAATTAACCACCAATAACATATTATAAACCATCCTTTAATAATTATCTCTTGATACTTTATTTTAATTATCATTTATAAATAATATTTAAATTTCCCTTGATAATTCCATAAATTATCTTTGACGATAATCATATAATAATATCTTATAAATTATCCTATGATAATTTTTATTCTATAAAATGTCCACATTAATAATTATAAACCTCATTCAAGAATTATATACTTTAAATAATTGAAAATAAAGGTGGTATTTTACATAGTTATATTTTTTTTAGTATAAAGTTTATGAAATATCCCAAGTTGTTTATCAATATATACATACATATATATATATATATTGACAATCAAAATAAATAACATTAGATAACTATAATAAAATATCCCAAGTTGTTTATCAATATATATATATATATTGATAATTCATTGTCTTTCGATAATACAAATAATTTTTGTGTGGTAATTTTATAAATTAACTTTAAAATTTTCCACAACTATAAAAAAATGATAATTCGATGTGATAGAAAAAATTGGATAACCCGATGAAATTATCAATTTATAACTGATAAAAATTATATTTGGTAACTTTGCACAAAAGTATAAAGATGAATATATTTTAATAATTTATAAATTATTATTTGATAATTATATGACATTTTATTCTGATAATATCACCCAATATTTATCTATTAATAATTATTTATAAATTTCACCAGATAATTTGTAATATAATGTCAACCACATATTGTGGAATCATCATTTTAAGGAAAAGAAAAAAGAATTAATAGAAATATTCTTTGACAATTCTGAGTTTTTATTATTATATATTAAAACCAATTTCATTTTTTTCAAAAATTTTTAATAATAAAATAAAACCAAACTACATGGGATTAGCACCACACATAGGAGAGGAAAGTCCTAGATGGATGGATTGGGTGGTTGTAGGAACAAAAATTCCATATCACACCTTAGAAGGTCCTCCAACCATGCACACAATGTCTCAATATCTCTTAGCATCAACAAAAAACATCTTCAACAAAAGGAAAATGGGTTTGGGTATTTCAAATATCCATATCACATTAGATTTTCCTTAATTTAAGATCACCGAATTCAAATGTGATTAATGTCTAGTGAAGTGTTTTAAATCATCCCATTAATGATTTAATAGTTTAATCGGGTAAAAATTGGATGAAAATCAATGTTTTTAATATTTAGGTGCGTTATCAATGGAGGTTCATTTTAGAGAAGATGAATGGAGGTGAGAGGAAAATGTAATGATTTTTTAAATTAATTAAAATTAATTACTTAGAAAAAAAATTAACTAACACCAAACATCTTCTGCGCACGAATTTTATGACCATTCTAGGGTAAACACCATGTTCCATACACAAATATGGTCTCATGTTTTTCAAATGATGAATGTTTTGAGAGATATTAAAGATATTTTATTGAAAAATAGAAGTAATTAATTAATTAAAATACAAAGTGTTATTTTTGTGAGTGAGGTGTTTTAATGCCCAACACCTACAAATATTATACCCTATCTAGGGTAAAACCCTCATTCTAGACCAAATGGTGGTATCATATTTACAATACAATGCACAATTTGAGAAATATTTAATTATTTTTAATAAATAATATATTAAATATTAATTAATAACTTTATCTCATGACTAATACATCTCAATATACGACTCCTTCAAATGTCATTCCCCTCCTACGGTAAACACTATATTTCAGACATAACAGTATTATCAGATTTCTCATATGACGGATTTTTTTTGAGTAATTAAATTATATTTAAAAAATTGTCCGTGAATAAAATAATATAATTAATATTTTTATTCCGTCCGCTGTGAGACTTTTCAGACCACGAAAACATATATATATCCAATTATTAACACAGAAAATATTCAATTGAATATTATGCAGAGTTAAGTGGGTGTTTTTACCATTTTGCGACATGTTTAAAAACACACAACTTTTCACCAATAAATAATTATTCCCATTTAATGTAATAATAATTTAACCCAAGAAGGATTAGGAATACCTGAAATAGCAACATGATGATACAACCTCCCCACCATAGGAACATTCTGTCCCTAGAAAGCCTACAAAGAAACCTTCACCTCAAAATGTCAAGTCCACTGCTCTCTCATCAATTCCTCCCTCACTCACATATTATTATAATTACATCCATGATTCCAAATCAGATAGACCAGAGGTATCTTTCTCACATGAATTTCCTCAGTATTAGAATCAACAACCATGAATGGTTGTTCTGTCACAGACAAAACAGGTTCCACTTCAAGATCATGCCAACTCAGAACAAGATATTGGTCAGATAAATATTTTCAAAGTTGAGATACATGAAACACATTATGTATTGACATCAGTTGTGGTGGTAGTTATAAATGTTAAACAAGTTTCCCCACCTAATCATCAACCTCAAAATATCCCACAAAACAAGTATCAATCTTTCCTTGCCTCCCAAGACGTTGATTACCCAACTGAGGTGAAACCTTCATGAATACATGGTCACCAAAACTGATGCTTCAATTCGTAGAACTTCTTAGTGCTTCCTTGGTTCAAAACCCATTGGAAAATATAGAAATATTCTATTATATACTTCCTTGTTGCTAACAATGAAACATAACAGTTCCGATAACACAAAACACACTATTTGGAGAACAACCACTAGGAATCGGTCTCCCGACCATAAAGAGAGTCTCTAATTCTTACGTAATTCATCAAAACCCTTCTGTTCCTGAAGAATCATCTCAAGAAGACAGGATTTTGGAGAACCATCAGCTTTCATGGTGGAGATAACCAGAACCACCCAAGGTGGCACACTTGGGTGAATAAATATTTTTTCAAGAAGATCATCCATTTGGGATAATAGTTCTTTCAGTTTAGTTGGAGCCATTTGTTATGTGGGAAAAGAAACTGGTTGAATACTGACATCAAGTAAATGGAAAACTCAACCTCTCTTACTAGTGATAAACCAAAACAAATCAGAAGGAAAAACAGAGGGAAACTTGAAGACACCAGGAGGTAGATCACCACCCAAATAATCTCACTCAAGATAAAAAATAGACATTGATATCAATTTCCCCAACTCTAGATAAGATGGTCCAACTCTGCTCACCTTAGGTCTTATTCTCCTTAAAATACAAGAGGCACACCACTCGGTGTAGTAAGGTAGACCTGTCGAAGATAACTATCAATCCAGGATTTATTGGAAATATTCCAATCCATCCTGAATGTGACACCATGAGGTTCCATGTCGAGTGTGAGTGTCACACCCATCCTTTTTTTATATAATTTATTTTCTGGATTTATTGGACATCAGATAGTTCGGGTCAAGAACTGACTTAAAATTTATGACTTCTTTTTAGAAACGCACTTTCTAGCCTTTTCGGTGTTTAACGCGCCGCTGTCAAAACTGCGTGACCTTGCTTGGGTCACCGCACGGCCTTGCTCGGTTCCCCGCTCGCCTGCCCTTTGCACAACTAATTAAGAAAAAGGAATTAACAATAAATAAATAAAAATTAAGTGAGTTTAAGAATAAAAATAAGTAAATACAATGAGATGATTGTGTTAATAATTTAATTAATTTCGTCTTAATGATAATAATATTATTATTTTCAAGGTTTCATTTTAAGGATATTAGTAATAACTGTAATAATAATAGTATTATTATGGGTTTTATTTTTTATTTTCCGTTTTATTTTATTTTTACTCCTTTTTATTTTTTTGGGTTTTCTTTTTCTTTTTTTCTTTCTCTAGGGTTTTCGGACCCCCCTCTTACCCCACTTTTAATGTCGTGGCTCACCCTTATCTCCCTTGCTCGCTGCCTCCCTCACCGAGCTCCCTCTCTTCCCCTTCGTCCCCCCTTGTTATTCCTCGGATGCGCCACACCCCGCACCATCCCTCCGACTCGCCTCCCTCCCCAGCTTCCCCCTTCCCATCGCACGGCTCACCCCCTGCTGTGCACTGAAGACCACCGCCGTCTTCCCCCTATGAGCACCCATCGCTCCTCCTTCTCCCTTCGGACAAGCCAGAAGTCCCGCGCCTCCCTCCCTCTTTCAGAGCTGTGAACCACCGCCCCCTCCTCCTGTTTCTCCTCCGGAAAACACCTCGCGCCACCCCTTGCACAACAACCCCGGCGGACAACCCTTCCTCCCACGGCCTACCACCAACTGTCGCACCCCGATCCGGTCATGGCCGACTCCAGCGAGTCCTCTGTTCGCACCACCCATGATGTCCGAAAAAACCACCGGCGAGCCCCCACGCTATACCACCAATGGTGTGTACTCCCTCTATTAGTTGTTTCTTCAATTTTGGGGTGGGTTTCTATGTTGTTTGAGTTCTAATTTTATGTTATGCGTTAAAATTCATGTGTTGAGTTAACACTAGGTTCCTTGCGGTGCAAATGGACCACGATTGAGGTTTCGTGCTAGAATTTGAAGATTTCACAATAAATTTTCAAGGTTTGACACGGAGGTAGGTGGTTTCGCGTCTAATTATTATTTGATGAATTAGTTTTAGAGATTAATTTGAATAGAATTTTTTCTAATTAATTCGGGAAATGAGAAGTTGTTTTTCCTTTGGTTTTAAAGTATGAATTGCATTAAAATTGTTTAGTAATTGTTTATCTTGTGTGTGTGTTTCTGCTGAGAACCTTGTTGGTGATTTTTGTCTTGTCCCATTAGATTATTAATTGTTTTTACAAGAGGTGAAAACCATATTTTGACGTGGCGTCAGGTGCGTCGGGTCGTAAAAAAAGTTTTTGTTGAGTTTAGTGGGTAATTCCAAGTGATTATATTAAATTTTTTTATAAGCTTCTACTTTTGACTTGTAAAATTAGGTGGTTCTTTATTGCTCTGATTTTACAAATTGTAAAATGTTTAATTAAATTACTTTTATGGTGCAAATCATGTTTTGATAATATTATGTTGTGTGTTTGGTTATGAAAGAGGTTTGGCTGTTTTTTGTGTGCAAATTCATGTTATACTCTTCAAAATGTGTTTATCAAAAATCTTAAGTGTTTTAGAAAATAGTTATTAAGGATGGAAAATTGTTTTAGTTGGTTTTGTAAGAAATGCAGATTGAGTTTTGAAACTTTTTTTGTGCGTCTTATTTCTAAATGGTGTTTATGTTTGTAATTGGTCAGTCGTTTAATGATAAGCGTCTTCTTCTTAATTGTGCGGATGATTTAACTGAGTATGTAGTATATGCAGATTGAGTTTTGAAAACGTTTGGTGTGCGTATGGTTTTAAAAGAGGGGTTGAGTGTGTAATTGTGATTTTGCATATGTAAATACCCTGTTTGTATTTTATGCATTAGTGTGACATGTGACATGAACTTTTAATTTTTTGATGCTCCTTTTTTGTCACAGAGTCCAAAAGAATGTAAAGGGAAATGACTTAGCACAAATTGATTCATCCTTTGAAGAAAATATCAAAAATCGATAAAGGTATGAACAAGGAGAACATTGTCGGTCGTGCAAGTTCCCTCATAGTCGTGCAAGTGACTTCTGTGACCAAAGTGATAACCACCCGGGGTCTTCTCCATCCTATAAATAGACCCTGTGGGCCCCCCATTTGAGGGATTATTTTTCTAGAAACTCATATTTGAGCTCCCGACGCCCTAGTCTCTTCTCAAAGCTTCCAAAACACTTATAAGGTAATTTCTTACCTAGAACGGAAGATCTAAAGAGGGGGAGGAAGGCCTAAGTGTTGAAACTCATCAACACTTGCGCGCCTGAGTGGCCAGCCCTTAAGGGAAAAGTCCACACTTGCGCGCCGCCTTACTCTTTCAATAGAACTTGCACACCCCTTTTCTGGAAGAACCTCAAGAGGATTCTAAAGGATTTAACCAAGAGTCGCTCAAGTATTACTCTGCTGGTTAACCGTCACGCAAGTACCCATGTGTCGCACAGGTATACCTGCGCGACCAGGACTTGCGCGCCCATGCAGTACCTACGCGCTTTCCTGGACTTGCGCGCCCCTTCCTTTTTGGGTTCCCTTCTTTCCCATTTCACCCCTCTTAATCCATTCCAGCTCTCCTATTCAAGATTCAATCTTCAAGACACTCTTCAAATCCGTTTATGGCATGATTTCTTGATTTGGATTCCTTATCTGAAAGGATCTCGGTGGAATATCTCTCAAAACCTAGTGATTTACACATCTTTATCTCACTAAAAAATTGAGATTTCATTCATTCAACCTCATCCTTTAAGATGAGAGAACCCCTTAACATGGGCCTCCTTTTTAGGAGTAATCCCCAGTCTTAAATATATGCATCCTCTTCAGGAGTAAGCCCCAAGTCCCTTAATTTTTCAAATCTCTTAACCTGGGCCTCCTTTTCAGGAGTAAGCCCCAGTAATAATTTCTCTCAACCAGTCCTAATTTACCTTTGATCTGGGATTCCTTTTTAGGAGTAAAACCCAATCATAAGTCCTCTCCTAATTTGGGCCTCCTTTTCAGGAGTAAGCCCCAAGATAGAGTATTCAAAATCTCCATGAAGCACATATACCTTTATGGACCCTATTCCTGGATTTCTTACCTAAAGTAAATACTAATATTCATTTATCTGGCCAGTCATACATACATAAGCCCCACATTATTTCTTATGATTTCATATTTCATGGCACAATTGTCTACTCGAACTATGTGGGTTCTGATTCCTTTTATAAACAAAGGATACGTAGGTAGCCCATCTGCAGGTTCGATCCCAACTCTGAAATAATTCATGTCCTTCTAAATGACAATAAACTTCAAGTGCCCCACTGAGTGGCTTTAAAACCAGTATGATCATCATAAGGACCAAAAGACTTTTACGTATCAAAGGATACCATTGACTAAGAATCTCTAACAAATACAGATGATTCTTTATCAGTGAAGAACCTCGAATACATATAAAAGATTCTCTAAATTTCCTACTTATCGATCATTGATTGTCAGACCTAATGGAAAACTCATTTTATATTTAGTAATGTAATAAGGATTCAAGAACATAACTTAAATATATAAAGAGATTCCTGGAGTAGACAATAATTACCCTCAAAAAGGTATGATGACTCCGACCTCTCATCCTATTGACCAATGCAAATTTCTAAGCCTCATCAGTCTATAAACTAATGAGCTCCTACCTTTTGAAAGTAGGTCCGAATGGATGTGGAATCATTGGATGTTTCTGGTTCTACGAACAAACCCATTAGAAAACGATCAGAATGTTTGAACGTCCCATCAAAGGAGGTCATCCCCGAAATCCGAGGGAGACAGAAATGGTGAACCCGACGTGAATCCTTAACCATGTTAAAATGATGTTTTACCTATTTGTTAGGCCCCTATTTAAAACTCAATAAGAGGGCCAACAAAAACAATCATTGACATATGTGCTCATCCAAAATATGTAGTGGATGAATTTATCTTGATTATGTCTGTTATATCAAACATGCAATCTTTTCCAAGATCTTCTGCATTTCTAGAATGGCTGCTCTCAAGTTCACACTTGTGAATACTGCTGCTGCAAATGCCACTGCTGCTACTCCTGCTGGATCGTCGTCCGCTCTAAGGACGATATCACCTACTCAGCATCTTCAACGCTGGGTATCAAACGTGCTGGTTAAAGAGTACCGTCAACATGGTACCATCCCAACTCTGGAGGCTTCCCGACATGCCCTCCAAGTAAAAAACTCACATCAGTCGTCTGGACAACGACGACCAGTGACCAAGAAGCAGGCAGTGCTAACTACCGTCTCCAACTATTTTGGGTCGTTATCCCCGAAACACAATCACCATTCACTCCCTTATTCTAGGTAGGTGAATGAGAAGGTCCCTCAGGGCCTTAATTCAAACATACACAAGTCCTTCCTGAGGGATCCCACCAACAATCGCCACCAGACTCGTGCGGCAGTTCGCCCTCAACATGATGAGGGTACCGACTCCAGGCATTCAGCTCAGGTTCCTCGAACTCGAGCAGGCAAGATGAATTTTCAGAGGTGAAGTCCAGTTAACAGTGAGAAGGTTCTCATATCTTCCATCTCCAGAGAAGTCCACCAACCTAACTTGGTGGCAAGAAACGAGAAGGCACACACACCTGCCCGTTTTAATTCCGATGTCCAGTAGACTCATCTGGCAGCATCACGCCAATCCCGCCAGGAAATTCCTGCGGAGTACTATAGGCAGGAACATAAACCTGTTTATACATAATCAGCTACTCAGCAGGCTCGTCTAACTACATATGATGGATATCGTCAACTACGTTTGGCGATGTGTAATCAGCAGGCACATACACCTGCTATTACTAACCAACCCTACCAACAGTCTCACTTGGTAGCATTCAGAGAAGTTAGTCGGAAAGCCCCAACAACAAATAGAAGGCAGACTCAACTCTCTGCCCCTATACTTGAGTCCTGTCAGGATTCACTAACAGGAAAAGGAGGATAGGAGAAGGCACATACACCTACTCCAAGCTCGGAATGGACGTATATTCCCATTCCGGCAGCTGAAGTCACCAAGCATATTCTATCAATGGTGAAAGAGTAGAAGCACATCCCTGCACATATTATGGATGCATGTCAGGATATTATAACAACTTCAGTGGAATCTCAAGGAAAGACACATAAATCTATCCCTACTAGTGGAGTGACACATCAAAAATTCACTCCAGAACAGAAACACACATCTGTTCTAGTATAAGAGGGTTGTGGGGAATACTCCCCCATATCATACGGACAACCAAGTCAGGCACATACACCTGATTTGAGTGGAGATCATCAGCCTAACCTAGCCATCTTTCCTGACCAGACATATACACCTGCTGAGAGCAGCCACTTTCGTCAACAAGTGCTTTCCAAGGTGAGTAAGAATGCATCTAAGAAAAAGACCCGCCCAGCATAGTCAGAAGATCAAGAGCCAATCTGTAACAAGGCCTTGCTCGATGCTGGAGTTCTTGAATCCCTCAGACAATTATCTGTTGAAATTAAAGATTATACTCCCTCATTTCCCAATAGTGGGGACATTAATTCGTAATGTCTTCAACAGACACTTCCTCATGAAGGCTTACTTTATGACAATTCAGTCGATCTCAAAATTTCATCTTCAGATGAGAGCCACAGGAACCCTCTGTGTGGTCAGAATACCAAGGAGCAAGAGATCTCATATTTTGTTGTAACCCATTATGGTGGTCCTCCCCATGATGATGAATTTCGCTGCGAAATTCCTCTCCGCAGTAGTGATTCACATTGCCCAGAAAATGCTCCAGTGGACAATGTAGTGCCGAGAAAACCCTCTTATCTTGAGGCACTTGCAAATGTGAAACTAGTCATGTCTGAAGCTTCATCCCTAGAGGGTGAAATATTTTCTCAATCATAAGATAGTCCAGGGTGTAGGTCATTCTCCGAACCACCCCTAAGTCATGCATCTTCTAGTTTGATCAATGATTTCTCTACCAATCCTGTTGAATCCAATGAAGCAACAAGGAAACACCAACTCTGGTCAAATCAGGTAGAAGAATATTCATCAAATGATAAAGAGAAAATGCTGAACATGAGAAAACAACTGGCGAAAGGTGATGTGACAGTCATGTTTTGGCTTCTGGCTGACTCTCAGTATGACATTCTAGAAATGTTGACGGAAGAAGAAATTCATGATATTCGTCTCAACATATGGAAAAATCTTTGTGAGTTAAAAAAGAAAGTATTATATTATGATGAATATGAAAATCATCTTAAGATAATATAAGGGTTACAATGTCAGATTGATTTGGCATCTCTATCAGTCTCTCGATATCCGAAGGCTGAAAAGCAGCAGAGATCCCTTTAACGTGCATGCTTTGGCGCATTAAGAAGATTGCGTCAGTTAATTTCCAATGCCCCATCTGGTATTCGTGTCAGAGGATGGGGTGTTCATGGAGCACTGCATTTCATGGTGCTCTCCCGCCAGCAAAGCCCGCCGAAAATGGTATCATGCAATGTTATTTCCCATGGCCGACCATAGTCAATGGGATTTTTTGTAATGAAAATATTGCCCAAGAACATGCTTCAGCTAGTTCCTCTCAAAATCAAGAAGACAGAGAAAAAGTTGTAGAATTACTCTTGCATCAAGAAAATGAGAATATTGAACATTCCTCTCGTTTGGAGCAAGCACGTCACCAAGTGACAGAAGTGTCAGAAATCATCCAACGATCTTTTGAACTAAGTGATAAAAGTGGATATAGGTTAATGCATCCAGCTAATTTCCGGACTAAGGTTCGCAAGATCAGGAGAGATTTTATGAAAGTCTCAGACATAGCATGTCAAGAGCCACCCCAGCTCACCAGATTGGGGAATATTTTAAACCAACCCTCGGAATTAACAAATAAGATTAGAGGAGTTGAGAAGGAACATCCCCAGTCCATTGGACTGGGGACGTTTTCAAATCATCAATCCCCTCCTCAGAGAAAGTCAGTTTTTTCTCGATTGGGGAAGAAGCTTCAAGAGGAACGAAGAGAGAAATTATAAGGAGGTTCCCTCCAAATTACAGTTCTTCAAGAAGTTGCTGAGGGATCGAATCAACAAAAGTCAATGTCTCATAAAAGAAATGGAAGAAGACAATATCATAGAAGTGCTGATAAAAGGGATGCAATGAGTTATGCATCAATCAATGTCATCAATGCCGTTGTTGCTGATCCACCAGATGAGGCTCACTCAGGGGACTCAGATAAAGAGGTTCCTGCTCAAGAAGATGTACACACCAACACAAATGAAGAAGGTGTGCATACATGAAGTCAAAGGATTACTCAGAACCAAGGTAATACTTCGACTAACCCAGTTCCCCCTCTCCGAAAAGGATCCAACAAAGGGAAGGGAAAGAACCATGTTACATATCCTTCCTCTGGAGAAGTTCAATCTCTCTCACTAGAGCAAAGATTTTCACAACATGAAGAATAAATGAAGGAATTAAGATGGTTGAATGCAGAACTACTTCAGAGTAGTCTTCTTCTTAAGCATGCTGGAGTCAGTCAGCCAAATGAATTTGTTGCAGCTACAGATATGGATCAAGAATATCTTCCTCTATCAGTACACCCTCATAGGTCTAATCTTATGGGTCAAGTGCAACAACAGTTGGTAGTGCTACCATCAGTTACAGCACCAATCGACACATCTGTCCAAGCTCCAGTCATTGCACCTACCCAAGTCCAAGTTCAACTGGATGTTTCTCAGAAGTTAATAACTACTATTGAGTCATTAAAAGCTCGGTTAGAATCTATGGAAGGGAAACATGCGCAAGTTCAACTAGAAAAGAAATTTTATCATGAATGGGTAGATTCAATCTCTCCTCCATCCAGTTTTGGGAACCATGTATTCCCTATTTTCAATGGATCAGGAGATCCTAAACAGCATTTGACGCATTACGTGTCTTGTTGCGATCCTATGATGGGAACTCCGGAGCAGCAAGAAGCAGTGAAACTCGGATGCTTCGTGCGAACCTTGCAAGGACCAGGTTTTGTATGGTATACAAGCTTGCAATCCCGGTAAATTACTGGATGGGAGGATCTTCGCCAAAAATTCCTCCTTCAGTTCATCTCAACATTGCCAAAGACAACCGTTTTTGATCTTACAAACTGTAAGAAATGGAAGAATGAAAGTGTCCATGATTTCATTGCTCAATGGAAGGTATTAACATATTCCTTGAGTTTAGCACTCCCTCAAGAAGAATTTTTTCCAATCTGTGTGGCAAATCTGCGTGACGAATTACGCACGCCGTTAATCCCTATGAAATACACAGGAGGGTTTCGAGACCTTACTTCAATCGCTTAGCAGATTGAATATTCCCTTATACAGGCTAAGGCTAAATCTCGTGTAATTCCATCAGCTCTAGGAAGGAGAATGGGTAAAGTATAAACTGCTACAGTTATGCTTAAACAAGCACCTGTACCTATTTCTACCTCAAAACCTTCATCTTCTCGAAGGGATCCACCTTCTGAGTGCCAACAACAAAGGCTGTTTCGTCCAGACGATCAAAGAGATCAAATACAAAAACAATTTGAGGATCTGAAGGGAAAAACATACTCTTTCCGAAATGAACAAGTTCCTGGTTATTTCATTTCGGCTCTGGAAAAAAATTTGGTTCAATTTCCAATTCCCAAGAGGCCAAAGAAGAAAGGAGATGAAGACCATCCCAATTATTTATTTTTTCATCAAATGTTGGGGAATCCCATCCAGAAGTGTTCTGTCTTCAAATACCCCTGTAAAATATGGTCGACTCGGGACAAGTCAAATTGAAAGGTTCTTTAGCTCAGGAAGCATGTGTTACTGCTACAGTTCCAGAGGAGAAAGGAGAATATAAAGAAGTCAAAATAAAAATTACACAGAAGTATAATGATTGGATGGTCAAAAAGACAATCAATCGAACTCATGCTATTTTGCGAACACAATTAATGAAACTAATTGTGTCCTCTTCCATGAATGTTGCGGCAAAAGGCTCTTCTCCAGATGGAAAATCCTCAAAGAAATGACATGATTCAAAGGAAGAAAAAGAATCAGAAGAAAATGAGTATGTGTCAAAGCCTAAGTTGTCTTTGACTTTGGGGGACTTCATTCCATCTACTTCAAAGCCACGGGCACCGCCCCACCAAACGGCACAGCCTAAATAGGATAATCAGTTAGAGTCTTCATGAGACGAAGAGTTAATCTTTGGTTTTGTTAATATGATTCAATTAACAATTCCATATGCTAGTCACAGTTTCGATTTCAATGAGCCTGAATTCCCTGTATCAAACAGGGGAATCAGAGGAAGTTCCAGGGGCTCAGGATATAGGGGAAGACATGGATCTTTCAGAAGCCACTATTCCAATTCTACCTCTACTAGAACTGTGTACACAGTAGAAACTCGTGGTAGAGCCCTTCAGCGAGCTCCGCAAGAACAAGAATGTTCTTCTACCAATAGAAAATTCAGTCCTAGCACAGTTATTTTGGAAGACCGGTTGAAGGATCTGTCTTATTCCTCTCAGAAAGTAAATGGATTTAATCGGTCTAATCTTCTAAAACCAAGAATTTTTCCAACTCCTATCCCGATACAAGATGCCTCAAATTCCAAAGCATCTGCTTCCACGACATCCTCTAAACCACATATTCCTATTGGGAAATGCAGACCTCTAGATCAAAAGTATGATATATTGAAACACTTGGACCAAGTACCAGCCAAGTTATCAATTCTGGATGCTCTGAATCTGTCAAAAGATCTTTGGGAAGCACTCATCGAGGCTTTGTCAAGTCCTCAGGAGTTTGAAACTGAAATTACTGCAGCTGAAGTCTATCACATAGAGAATAATCCTGCAGAATTCCATGCAATAATATCATTTACTGATGAAGATGAAGATGATGTTGTGCATGGACATATTAGACTATTGTACTTGTCTGGCAAGTTCAATGGCGTAGACGTCCGAAGAACATTCATTGACAATGGTTCAGGAGTCAACCTCATGCCCATTCGTACACTTCGTCGATTGGGCCTCATAGAATCTGATTTATCTCCTTCTACCATGATGTTACAAGGATATGATAAAAATGAACAAGAACCACTAGGAGAAATTACACTCAAAACTCAGTTTGGAGATCTTGTATTCAATTCAGATTTCATGGTTGTTGATCAAGACTCAGCATTCAACATCTTTTTTGGAAGACCCTGGCTACATCAATATGCGGCTATCCCTTTATCATACCATCACTGTCTCAAATATTGTTTCGATGGGCAATTTGGGATATTGTATGGTGATAAGGCCCCATTCAAGACATGTGAGTCTCAATACATTGAGGCGGAATTCTATCACATGAAGGGATGGGAGAAATCCACAACAAAGGAGATTACCAAAGTTAATGCTCCATATGGTTTGGAGAAAATTCTAGTAAATCCATTTACACATGTGAGTACAGATTATGTGTTGCCTATCAGTAAAATTGACAAGATAGACCCAAATCAAAAAACTCTTATGGAAAGATCCATAATGTCAATTATGACAATCGAGCCAGACAACATGGGAGAAATTGGTAATCTACCAAGCAGTGATGAAAGCACAAATGGTGACATCTTCATTTCATCTGCTAAAATCCAACAAGTCTATGTTTCACCAATTAATCCAGAAGAAGATATAGCAACATTGGAGGTGAACAATGATGTCGATTCTCAATCCATCATCTCCTCTTTATTACCCAAAGAAAACCCTTCATCATCAATCGGGTCGGAAATGGAAGCTTCTTCTTCAAGATATGAAAATTTTGACATCTCTTCGGATCATGAAAATTCTACTTTATCATCTACTATGCAAGTAGAAACGGAAGAAATAATACATGATGAATAAGAGGAGGAAAATCTCAGAGATGCTCCTCCAGCATTTGAAGAGGGTATCTCTACCACTATGGATGAACTCAGAGAAATAAATCTGGGTACAAAAGAAGATCCACAGCCCACTTTAATCAGTGCGACCATGACTCTTGAAGAGCATAAGATGTATATTTCTTTTCTAAAGAAAAATAGAGATATATTTTCCTAGAACTATACCGAAATGCCCGATCTTGATCCTGATGTTGCTACTCATCATTTGGGTTTACCTGAAGAACATCGAGGATTTAAGCAAGCCGCAAGAAGAACATACCCAACTTATGATTCCAAAATTGAAGCGGAAGTAGATAAGATTATCAAAGATAACTTCGTCAGAGAAGTTCAATATCCCAAATGGTTGGCTAATATTGTCCCTGTAAAGAAGAAGAACAGAAAAATTAGAGTTTGCATCGATTTTAGAGATCTTAATCGGCATTGTCCTAAGGATGATTTCCCAGTTCCGATTATAGAACTTTTAATTGATGAAACAACTGTCTATAAAGAAATTTCCTTCATGGATGTATATTCCGGATATAATCAGATCCAAATGGACCCAGAAGACGAGGAATATACAGCCTTCTGATCCCCTCAGGGTGTGTTTTGCTACCGGATAATGCCCTTTGGCTTAAAGAATGCAGGTGCAACTTATCAGCGTGTCATGCATCGTATCTTCAAACCTTTATTAGGGAAGTTTGTTGAATTCTATGTAGACGATTTGGCAGTTAAATCCAAAAAACATTCTAATCACTTGGCTGATTTGGAAGTCATATTCTGCAAGCTTTGACAACATAATTTAAAGATGAACCCATTAAAATGTGCTTTTGGGGTAACCTTAGGAAAATTTATTGGCTTTTTTGTATGCCATCGTGTTATTTAAGTCGATCCTGAGAAGACCAAGTCAATCCTTGGTATGTCACCTCCTCAAAATTTTAAATAATTAAGAGGACTTCAAGGACACTTATCCTATATTCGGCGTTTCATCGC
Source organism: Viscum album (assembly GCA_963277665.1). NCBI lineage: Eukaryota > Viridiplantae > Streptophyta > Magnoliopsida > Santalales > Viscaceae > Viscum > Viscum album. The sequence continues at coordinate 1,820,749,540 of OY728146.1, read as the reverse complement.
CAATTTAGCAGGAAAAAGTTTACCCTTCACCAAATTGATGAAGAAGGGATTCACTTACCATTGGACTGAAGAATGTCAAGAAGAATTCGATATTCTCAAGAAATACATCTTGAGTCCACCGGTACTCATTCCACATGTTGAAGGAAGACCACTTATCCTCTACGTGACAGCTCTAGAGCGATCATTGGGTGCCTTTCATGCTCAAAAGAATGATGCTGGGAATGAAAGCAGCCTCTACTATCTCAGTCGAACCACACTTGAAGCAAAAACCTGGTATTCAAGTATTGAGAAGTGCTGCCTAGCATTAAACTTTGTAGTTCAGAAGTTGAGACACTAACTACAACATCACGAGGTCCAATTGGTATCTCGCAATAACCCTCTCAAATTTATCCTTAGTCGTCCAATGCTTACAGGATGTCTGTCAAGGTGGGAAGTTATTTTGCAACAATTCAACATTCAGTATGTGTCCCAAAAGGTGATAAAGGGCCAAGCTCTGGCTGATTTCCTGGCTGAACACCCTTCAGTGGAAGACACATATTCAGATATTGAACTCCCTGATGAGGAAGTCTTCTCTATTCAAGAAAGTACTCAGGCATGGGAAATGTATTTTCATGGTTCTTCCAGAAGTCCAACAGGGAGGAAAATGGAAAATCCTAAATTCAACAAAGTTGGCTTAGGAATTTTTCTCATTTCTCCAGAAAAGGCAGTGTTACCTTATTCCTTCTTATTGTGGGAAGGTGGTACCAATAATGAGGCAGAATACCAAGCTCTCATCGTAGGCTTGGAATTAGCACTTCAAGCACAAGTGAATCACTTAAAGGTGAAAGGTGATTCGGAACTGGTAATCAAACAAGTCAATGGGGATTATGCCATCAGAAAAGAAGAACTAATCCCTTTGTATGATTACGTCAGAGAGTTAATGGCAGAATTCTCTTTGGAACAGACATTTTCTTATGTCCCAAGATCACAAAATTCTCAAGCTGATGCACTGGCTAATATTTCCACAGCTCTGGAAGATCTAAATCGGGATGATACAACCATCAGTATTGCCCACCGTCGTGCAATTTCACCATATGTACGAATCAGAACAGGGGAAATTAATGATATTTGTCCCATTCCTGAACTTTATGGTCATACTACAGGATGGATTTCACCTATCAGGGAATACCTTCAAAATGGAACACTTCCACCTGATAGAGCTGAGAAAGAACAAATATGGTTATGTGTGGTCAATTTTACTCTTTATTATAGCCTAGACCACCTAGAGAAAATTCTCTACAAACGTGGTTTTGATGGAGTTCTCTTCAGAACCATTGATGGTGAAGAGACAATGGCTGTCATGAAAGAAGTGCATACAGGAGTCTATGATGCCCACCAGTTTGGACATAGACTGTCTCATCAGATTTAAAGTCTTGGATACTTTTGTCCTTCAATGATACGAGATTGTGTTGATTTCACAAAGAAGTGTCATTCATGCCAAGTACATGCCAACTTCATTCATCAACCTCCAGAGTTGCTTCATACAGCTAAATACTCATGGCCATTTTCCACATGGTGAATGGATGTGGTGGGACCTTACCCTTCGGCTACGGCCAATCAGTTTAAGTACATTCTTACTGCTACTGACTTCTTTTCCAAATGGAAAGAGGAAATACCTCTCAAGGAAGTCAGTTATAAATGCATTGTTAGCTTCATCAAGTCTAACATCATTACCAGATTTGGTGTCCCTCATACCATATTGACGGATAATGGCACCAACTTCTGTTCAACCGAGGTGAAGAAGTTGTATAAATAATACAACATCAAATCCAACCATTCATCTCGGTATCATTAAGCGGCCAACGGCCAGATAGATGCCTTTAACAAGACTCTTTCAAATATACTACAAAAGATGGTGGATAAAGATAAGAGGTCATGGCCTGATAAACTCTTTCATGATTTATGGGCATATCGGACTACCACCCGCACTGCAACTTGGTCAAATCCATATTCATTGTTATATGGAACAAAATCCATATTGCCCATTGAAGTTCAAATACCCTCTCTCAGATTTTCCATTTGTGATCAATCATCTACAGATGAACAATCTCAAAAGCGATTGAATGAATTGGAATGGTTACATGAGAAAAGATTGTGCACTTTGCACCACATGGAAGTCTATCAGAATCGAATAGCACAAGCTTTTAACAAAAAAGTTCATCTTCGTTCATTCACTCAGGGAGAATTGGTATTAGTTCTCATAACTCCAATGATACCAGGAAAGAAACCTCCCATGCTTGAGCCAAAATGGGAAGGACCTTATTCAATACATAGGGTCTACTCTAATGGAGCTTATTCATTAATCTCTATGGATGGAGAACTCATCACTACTCCAACCAATGCCAGATTTTTGAAGAAGTATTTTGTATAAACACAAAACCTCTTTCGTCCTTGCTATATGATATTAAACTATACAGCAATGGTCCATACATATGACCTTAAAATATTTGCATTACTTTCTTCCCACACGATGTTAAACTGTGAAAAAGTTCCCTAAATGGTCCAGTATGACCTTAAACTACAACCAGGTCCTGTATGATCTTAAAATACATCAATGGTCTAGTATGACCTTAAACTGCATCATCAACGGTCCATGCATATGACCCTAAACTATTTGCGAGTCCCTTACATCCAGCAAGACGTTAAAATGTGATGTCCTAACTACATGACGCTAAACTGTATAGAAGTCCCTTATGTTCAGAAATGCATTAAACTACATAATCATCAAATGTCCTGTATGACCTTAAACTACACTTTTTTCCAGCATGACATTAAACTGCACCATCCACGGTCCATGTATATGACCTTAAACTATTCGCACTTTCGTCCAACATGACGCTAAACTGTGGAAAAATCCCCAATGCGTCCAACATGACGTTAAATAGTGTACTCTTTTTTCCTCACTACATGACATTAAACTGCACAGTCCCCCTTTCGTCCAACAGGACGTTAAACTATATTGTCCCCATCGTCCTAACTACATGATGCTAAACTGTATAGAAAGCCCGTGATACGTCCTACATAACATTAAACTGTACTTTGTTCCTACTACATGACACTAAACTGTGCAGCACCAATAGTCCTAAACTGCAAGAATTTAAACTACATAGTCCCTTTATATGTCCTACATGACATTAAACTATGCATCATTAAGGTTGTTGTTACCTCTTGTTTCTCACACTGAGTATAACTCACGTGAGCTTAGAGAAAACCTCAACCATAACACTCTCTTTGGGCCGCTAACCATGTGTAAGTCCCAACAACACCATTTTTTAGGTCATTGTCCCCAAGAATAACTTGATCATTAATTCATTCTTTAATTGAACTACACGGACTTTGATCCTTGCCTTCTAGGCTGGGTATGTAGGAAACCTCCCAAGGTTCAAGCCCAAAACCAATCTCTTCAAATCGGTTCATCTCCATCTCATACGATGTTAATTCGTGAAACCGCCCTTAGAATCAATATCTTTACATTGGTTCACTTTCATCCTTGATATACGACGTTAAACTATACAACACTTTTGTCCAGTATGACAATAAACTACAATATTCTTTGATACCCTCACCTGAGAGGGAACCATTATTTACATTGATTTTTCAATCATGTTTCATTTCAAAGACTACGTGCACACATGGAAATGCCCAAACCTTTTATCTTGGGTTAAACCATCATTGTACTAAAGTCCCCTATCACCCTTCACATGTACGAACCAAATTTGTACAAAGGGTATTTCTAGAACTACGTGGGCTTGATTCCCATACTTATGGGATACGTAGGAATGTTCGAGTGTCCCTCGAATCCATCCCCAAGTCTTTGGGCCAAACCCCAAATTCCACTTTCAGACCCTTGGCTGAAAAGTTCCCCTGAAAACACACACTATGTATTTCTTACAATGGTCCATGCTCTATGACCCTAAACTAAGATCTCTAATCCTTTTTTCCCACACAACGTTAAACGGTAATTTAAGAACTACGTATGAGCTTTATTCCCATCCTTATGGGATACGTAGTGAAGTCCAACATTTCAATTCAGGACCTAGCTACAACATGATTATGGTTAGAATTGATATGTGTATCTCTGTATACATTGAACAATACCCATCTTTATGTGTCATAATCCTAACCTTAAATATTTTCAGATCTTCATAAACCCTTTTCATGACTTCTAGGTCACAAAAATGTCAAACTTCTGAGAATTATTTTGCCTGACTATGCAGCACGTGCCCATAGGCGGCCTTGCATAAACAGTCTACATAACAGACTTGTTAGCCAGAAGATACTATTATCTAACTATACAGCCAATTCCCTTAGGTGGCCCTGTATAATTCAACCCCCTAATGGGTTAGTCAGATAGTGGTAACTTCATTCTTGGGAAGAATGCCTCTTTTGTCCTTATTTGTCTTAAATGACAGTATGTAAGGATCCGCAAAAACAACCATCCTTAACATATTTGTCCCATATCCTTTTTCATGATCTGAAATTATTCAAGTCTATGGTTTATATTCTCCTTACCTACATTTGGGTCAGACCTTCGTAGGATTGATATTCATCCAGTTCTTCGATAATCTTGTTTGGAGATATGTTCTCCAAATTCAAGTACCTATTTCCATACAGAAAACTCTATACTTTGGAAGATTTGAATCTCCATAAACTTTCACTAGATTTTAGCACTAGGAAAGTAAATTTCTGAGAGTTCTTTTGTCTGACTATGCAGCACGTGCCCATAGGCGACCTTGCATAAAAATTCTACATAACAGACTTGTTAGCCAAAAGATACTATTTATTTGACTATGCAGCCAATGCCCTTAGGTGGCCCTGCATAATTTAACCCCATAATGGGTTTGTTAAGTAATGGTAACTTTATTCTTGGAAACTACTTCTTCTAAGGACTTTTAGATCTTTTTCATGTCATTCCTCAGATTCAAATATTCTTAAGTTATAGCTTACATATTTTCCCTCATACTTGAGTATGGTAATATGTTTTCAGATGAATTTTCATGGAATTGAGTCAATTCTAATCCATTCGATCAAAGCTATTTCAACCTTTAACATTATCATTTTTATGTCCGACATGCATGAATTTAAACTGCCCACAAAAGTAAAAGGAACTCTGAATAAATGTCAAGTTCCCAGCTCACTAAATATACATTTTGTATGATTTAGGTAATATTGATCAATTAAAAGGTTCAAGTTTGTAGGGTTATTTACATTAATCGTAGTAAAAATCAAACTATTATTGCTAGGCCCATTGCCTTAGGTAAAATCTAAAGCATATAGAAAAAGAATGCAGGTACAAATGATTGAAGGTGAAAGTGTTCTTCATTGATGCACAAGAGTTAGAAGGACATCCACAGACTTGAGTATCTTCTCCTTTCCAAGAATTACAAGCGGCTATCAACATAAGTCTTCAATTTATGAGCTGCATCCCGAGCTTCATCAGTAGCTACTTAAAGCTCGTGCACTCGACTAACTTCACTCTTTTTATCCGGATGGAGTGCTTTCTTGGCATCCGCAATGGTCTTCATACCATTCGTTTGAAATCCCACCAGTGAATTATTGATTTGGTCAAGTTCCCCAGTTACAACATCTAACTATTGCTGAAGGTGAATCTTCTAGACGACTTTTTCTTTGATCTTATGCTTCAGTTCCTTCATCCTGGCAGCATAGTCAGCCTCAGCTCAGGATACAACAACCTCAAATTCGCCAATGTTGATTGAAAGTTTCACCCTGGTCAGATCTTCACGACACTTTTGCTTCTGCTCTCTTCTGAGGATGACTTGTTTCACCGCGGTATGGATTTCTTGATATCCAAAACCGCCAAGACCTATCATGATGAATAGGGACGACAATCGATGGATCTTTGATGATAGATCTTCTAAAGGAACCTCAGATATGATTTTCCATATATTTTTCCATGCCTTACATCGTGAAAAGCTGAGCGCCATAAGCACCTATGGGTCTGATTCAACATTATCATCACAGGGGGGCATGCAATCTGGGATTAATGCACTTAAGGAAGTGCCCTGTTCTGCTTCTTCCCCCCTGACCCTGGTTGCTTCACCTTCTACTGCTATTTGGACAAAGGTTGAGGCCTCACCTCCAGATCTATCCACTACAGTTGACAACCCTGTATGGTTAATTGAAAGCTTTGGTTAGCTTCAAAGGATAACAAAAGAATCGTTTGTCTTGCAAATTAAGTACAATCACAAATATTTTTATCCCTTACCTGATGGTGGATCAGCAACCTGAGAAGACTCCTCCCTTTTTTCCCAGTCTCAACAGGATCTTCAATATGGGTCTTAGGAGGGTTTACTGGGTTTAGATCTACTTGAGCTAATGTTTCTGTAATGCTAGGGTTGACATCAATGTCCACTCCCTCTTCAGGCAATGGCAGTTCAGCAGTTTCTATGGATGGAACTACATATCATTTTTAGTCATGATTAGAAGTGTAAATTATAAGAAAATTTACTGGGCGAAGGATGACACTAACGCACAAGGTCTTCTAAATCCCATGACAACTTAGCATGATCATAAAATTCATCGAAAGACATGCCATGATTCATCATTTCATCCAATCATATTTCAGAATCCTGGTTAGTCTCACAAGTGGGAGCATATGATATGTCTTCTTGACGACTTACATCCTGCAACCCCTGACCCTGGACAACATCTTTGCGTAAAATCACAGCATTAGTTGCATCAGTTGCAACAGTTTCCAGAAGCTCTAATGCAGGAGTTGAACCTGAAGTATCACAGAATGGAAGTCAGTCGGTGTTTCGTTCAACATTTTTATGATGCATTGTTGACTTACCAGAGACAGGTTCTTCTCTTCTTGCAACGGCAGCAGGAGGGATACTGGGAATAGATGCTAGCTCTTATCCAATAGCAGCCAAGTCAACTTAGATCTGTGATTGTTCCACAACACCCTCTGTGGTCTTTGAAAGAGGATCAGTCCTTTCCCTTAGGGGGGAAATTGAAGAAGCCCCTGCAATCCCCAGAAATATGAGTAATCATGTGTTCATGGGTATAAATTCATGATTACCCGAAGGACATACCGCTGCTAATGAAGAGTTTAGCTGTGGACTTCCTCCTTCATTGGATTTTCTTCTTTGGTTTTTTGGGAGTATCGGTAGTCTCCATTTTTGGCACTTGGATTGGCGAATTGAAGTCTATGTCCAATTCCTCATTCATGGCCTGCTGGCCTGGAGATATCTCGCCCGGTTCGCGAGGAGAATCAGCAACAGCCCCGATGGAAGTACCACCAGGGCTATACTGTGGCGAAGGAACCCCAGTTCCTTTCTTTGCAAGCTACAAGATAAATAAAATAACTTCCTTAAGTAAAAAAGATTTGACTGAAATCAAGTTTCAAAGCAAATAAGGAAAGAAAACTTACATCTTCAGGAGCCACAAACTCATGCCACTCCTCATCTCCAGAACCACCAGCCCCCTTAGTGGCGCCACGTACAATCATTTCCTTCACCCACCTGGTGACAAGAACAGACTCATCAGTGGAATATATGAGCATTTCCAGCTCTCTGATGTAAGCCCGAACTTCATTGGGGTTATCCTTGTATTGAAGATTTGTAGAAGCCATAAGATTACCTATTCCAAGAAGTTGTAGGACCTCACACAAATCCAGCCAGGCGGTCTCAGTACCACAGTATAAACTCTTTCATAGATAGAAAGCCTCTGGTCTTAGATATGAAGGCTGCGAGGAAGGTCTTACAATTTTTGACTTCAATTTCTTCCCATCTCCTGCAACTACAGATAGCGAATAAGAAAGTAAGACTTATTGCTTTATAAATTAGCAGTGATTAAATTACTACAATGAAGTAACTCACTAGGAGTTGATGGAGTGGGTATTTTAATTCTGGTCGGAGGATTATATCAGGCAGGAAACCGCTTTGTCGCTGGTTGTGCCTCATCATCCCCATCATGGGAATCCAGTGAATTAGTTCTAGAGGAGGAGTCTATCGAATCAACTTCAGGTGGGGAAGCATCACCTTCATGGGGAAGGGTTTCTTTTTCTACAATCCTCTTCCTTTTCCCCACCTGATAAACTCGGTAATTCAATATCCCTTTGGGGTATGATGCTATCCAGTGTTCAGCATAATATTTAGTCAAATTATGTGACGCTTTTTCAACTGGTAGATCAAATACTGCCCAGTCTTCTCTCTTGATGTCAGCAGCCATAGTTTCCGAGCAACCATCTGATGTTGCTCTAACCTGACATGTACTGTAGGAGATACAAAAATCTGTTGCAGACATTTGAATTGATGTGAAAATCTATATGGAGAATAGGCCTCACATATGATTTCTCCATCAATCCTGGAAACTAGCACACCATCCCTACAAGCTAGCATGCATGCCCTCAAATCCAAATGGGTTATTCCATCATCAACATACTGCCCAGTTGGAAGACTTCCATAGGGAAAGAAGTTGAATTCCTTAAACATGCTCAGCCTCAATTTCATGTCATAGGCATTAACATCTAATGGAGAAACTCCAGAGAATGCTTGCACTGACGGACTGAAAGAACTTCCAGGAATTTGTAATCCATTCTATACATTGTGTGTCCTAAAGTGAGTGACGATCCATACCCATAAAACTTGGAATGGTCCCACTATTAATAAAGGAGATTTACCCATGAATACATGAAGTAAACTCCTGTGAATATTTGATAAAATGGGGGTAGCCAACCCAACCATTTTTCCCTCATCCAACTTTGCCGCAATGACGAAGGTCCCTGGCCTGACACCTCCCTTCGAATCCCTGACTGGAAAGAGATAACCACTGAGCCACATTTCCACGAAGCCTACCAGACGAGTCATCTTTGGGATTCTTTGATTCACCTCATATCGTCACTTCTCTAACTCTCCTTCTTCTAGAGTTGTCCAGAATGTGCCAGGAGTACCCCTCTTATCAGGTTTTGGGCAGGTGGTAGGTCATTTGGGCCTTTTATCATTGGATTTATTTTTCTTGGATCCTTTTTCTTTCGGCTCCTTCTCCTTTGGCTCCCTCTCTTTCTTCTCAAAAATAAATATATTCATCCATTCCTCTGGATGAATATCCTTTCTAGAATGAGTTAATGAGGTCTATGAACTCTTGAGCCTGTGGAAGATCTTAAATAATTTTCGAGCTAAAGCAGAAGTTTTCTCTGAATCATTCCAAGTCACCTTGAGAGGAATGAATTCATCATACATATCGCCCAAAATTGGATCCCCTGAGATCTTGTGGACATCCCACAGACTGATGCCTACTTCTCCATGAGTCATATGGAAAGAATTAGTTGCTGGGATCCAGTGGCTAAGTATCTTCGACATGAAGTTATCATGTCTGTAAACATATGTTTTCCCAACCCAGACAGCTTCATATATCGCCACTCCTTTCATATCCTCAAAAAACTCTGCACAAGTTTGTCGCACCTAGTATGCCCACATCCAATTTGGCTTCACGCCTCCCCCAAGACGAAAGTCCCAACTTTTCTTCCAGCCTTTGGATTGATCTATCTGAGCATTTCAGAAGCTTGAAGGATGACAATGTGGTTGCAGCTCAGGTGTATGATCTTTCAGATCTGGTGTGCAAGGGATATGACGCATCATGTGGGCCTTCTCCACTATTCTGGAATTTATAAATACTCCTCCAACTGATATATTTTCTGATGCAAAGTTGGTGTAATTCTGAAACCACAAAAATGGAAGATAGTTCTTTGCTTCTGGAATGGTGACTTCTCACAGATGACCATAGCCATACAAAGGCAGATAAGTGCTCTGTGGGAATTCACGATGATATTTCTTCAGATACTTAGACAAATACAGAAGAGTTCTATCTTTGACAGTATAATAATCATGGCCAATGATGTTTATCATATCATCTATCCACTTGCTAGCCAGTTCATCAACTATTCCGGGTCTATCAGCCATTGATTTTGCACAAGGGTTGAATAAATTAACTCTTAAAAGGATTTATTTTTTCATAAAATTTGTGAATAAATTCAAAAAAATGGATAAGGAATTAAGGCGCGCAAGTATGGATGTGTCTTGCAAGTGTTAAATCTGCCGCGCAAGTTTTTCTCATGCATGTGTCACTGCACAAGTCCTATTACCGTGATAGCAGCGCGGCAGCGAGGAACAATCGGAAAGAAGAGACTTGCACGACGAAGATGACTTGCGCGGAGAGAGCTCGAGAATTCGGAATCAGATGCTATGTGCGGCCAAGGACCGTGTATTTATAGGCCAGGCGGCCTATCTGCCTGCCTACACCCAGTGCGATCCAGCCCTGCGCGACTCGAACCTGCGTGCCAAGTGTTGCGCACTGAACACTTGTGCGACACCTTTCCTTTGGATGTCCTCTTTTTTCCTCAGAGTCACATCCTCATTTCTTTCGGATCCAACTCTGAGGGGGGACTTTTTTTGATGCTCTTTTTTCGTCATAGAGTCTAAAGGAATGTAAAGGGAAATGACTTAGCACAAATTGATTCATCCTTTGAAGAAAATATCAAAAATCGATAAAGGGATGAACAAGGAGAGCATTGCCCATAGGTCGTGCAAGTTCCCTTATAGTCGCGCAATTCCACTTGCGCGACGCAGGATGGTCGCGCAAGTGACTTGCGCGACCTAAGTGATAACCACATGGGGTCTTCTCCTGCCTATAAATAGACCCTGTGGGCCCCCCATTTGAGGGAGTATTTTTTCCAGAAACTCAGATTTGAGCTCCCGGTGCCCTAGTCTCTCCTCAAAGCTTCCAAAACACTTTTAAGGTAATTTCTTAACTAGAACGGAAGATCTAAAGAGGGGATAAAGGCCTAAGTGTTGAAAATCATCAATACTTGCGCGCCAGAGTGGCCAACCCTTAAGGTAAAAGGGCACACTTGCATGATGCCTTTCTCCTTCAACAGAACTTGCGCACCCCTCTTCTGGAAGAACCTCAAGAGGATTATAAAGGATTTAACCAAGAGTCGCTCAAGTATTACTTTGCTGGTTAACCATCACGCAAGTACCCATGTGTCGCGCAGGTATACCTGCGCGACCAGGACTTGCGCGCCCACGCAATACCTACGTGCCTGCCAGGACTTGCATGCCCCTGCCTTTTTGGGTTCCCTTCTTTTCCATTTCACCCCTCTTAATCCATTCCACCTCTCCTATTCAAGATTCAATCTTCAATACACTCTTCAAAGCCATTTATGGCATGATTTCTTGATTTGGATTCCTTATCTGAAAGGAACTCTGTGGAATATCTCTCAAAACCTAGTGATTTACACATCTTTATATCACTAAAAAATTGAGATTTCATTCATTAAACCTCATCCTTTAAGATGAGAGAACCCCTTAACCTGGGCCTCCTTTTCAGGAGAATGCCCTAGTCTCAAATATGGGCATCCTCTTCAAGAGTAAGCCCCAAGTCCCTTAATTTTTCAAATCTCTTAACATGGGCCTCCTTTTCAGGAGTAATACCTAGTCTTAATTTCTCTTAACCACTCCTAATTTACCTTTGATCCGGGATTCCTTTTCAGGATTAAAACCCAATCATAAGTCCTTTCCTAATTTGGGCCTCCTTTTTAGGAGTAATCCCCAAGTTAGAGTATTCAAAATCTCTATGAAGCACATATACCTTTATAGACCCTGTTCCTGGATTTCTTCCCTAAAGTAAATCCTAACCTTCATTTATCTGGGTAGTCATACACACATAAACCCCACATTATTTCTTATTATTGCATATTTCATGGAACAATTGTCTACTCGAACTACGTGGGTTCTGATTCCTTTTATAAACAAATGATACGTAGGTAGCCCATCTGCGGGTTCGATCCCAACTCTGAAATGATTCATGTCCTTATGAATGAAAATAACATTCAAGTGCCCCACTGAGTGGCTTTAAAACCAGTATGGTCATCATAAGAACCAAGAGACTTTTACGTATCAAAGGATACCATTGACTAAGAATCTATAACAAATACAGATGATTCCTTATCAGTGAAGAACCTCGAATACATATAAAAGATTCTCTAAATTTCCTACATATCGATCATTGATTGTCAGATATAAATGAAAACTCATTTTCTATTTTCTAATGTAATAAGGATTCATGAACATAACTTAAATCTATAAAGAGAATCCCAGAGAAGACAATAATTCCCCTAAAAAAGGTGTGATGAGTCCGACCTCCCATCCTCTCAACCAATGCAAATTCTTAAGCCTCATCAGTCCATAAACTAATGAGAACCTACCTTTAGAAAGTAGGTCCGAATAGATGTGGAATCATTGGATGTTTCCGGTTCTATGAACAAACCCATTAGAAACCAATCGGAATTTTTGAACCTACCATAAAAGGAGGTCATCCCCGAAATCCGGGGGAAACATAATTACTTGGGCACAAACGGGAAGCCTGGGTACTAGGTGGGCAGACTAGACTAGCGTGCTAGTGATACGGAAGTGGCCTCAGCCCAGTTTCACTTAGCGGGATTGACGCTTACAACACTAACTAAACATTGGATGATGACTAGAGACCACTATGGTAGAAGGTGTTTCCCTTCCAGTGGCTCGTGCATGGTAATGTGTGATACGGTTCACCAAGACGTGAGGTTCTAGGGTCCCACTTCTCGCTAGTATCTTTAGGTTCTCCCATGTATTGTGCTCTTCCTCTACTTTCTGCTCATCGTTGGCACACGGTGTGACGTTGGGGTTACCAAGAAAAGTGTGTGTGCGTGTGTACGGGTTTGCGTGCGTCTGTGTTTGTGTGTGTGTGTGTGGGTGTGTGTGTGTGTAAGTTGATTTAAGTTGTTTTTCTTTTAGAGAAATTCTCCCTTAAAACCCGTTTTCATTAAAAAAATCCATTAAACTCTTATTTATTTTTATTCTGTTAAATTGAAAATTTATTTGTATTTTAATAATTATTCGTGGAACCTTTTCTTGATGGAATCCTAATGGGCTTTTAGCTCACACCCTACATACACCCTTGGGTGTATGTAGATTCTGTTTCTTTTTCACTCCAGGTTGTGACTTCGTGCTCAGCGATGGTGGTTCTGGTTGTTGTTGGTCTTCATGAGCAGGTTGGTGTTGGTAGCTTGGGGACACAACTTATCATGTCGGATGAGGCTGGTTTTGGAGTTTAGTTCTCCATTCTTATTGTTTTTCATTTTGGATTTTTAGCTAAATTGTAGACCTAAACCTGTTTATAGTTTAGAAGTGTGTTTGGTAGCCTGTTTCTAGTTTCAGTTTATTTATCTTTTTGTTTGTTTTTCTGTATTTTATTCCAGGTAAAACCATTACCACTTGTTAATCTTGATACCCGTACACTTGTTCCATCCTCTGGGGATCGGGAATGCCCTTCGGGCCTTGCCGCAGACCGGGTCGGGCACCGGGTCAGATGGCGACCCAACCTGGTTCGTGAAAAAATGGTATAATAGGGGCAGGTTTTCTCTCTTGGGTCGTTTTCTTTCGAGATAGAGTCACGGTAGATTTGAGTTAAGGTTTTCGGGACTCGACGTCCTAGCTAAGAGTAAGGTTCCTGGCCAGCACACCTCGTGGCGGGACTCAAGTTACCAAAGTATGTTGAGGTTTGTCTGAGTTTTTGGTCCTTGCAGATAATATTGTCTAAGGGAAATGAAAATGGAGTAGGGTAAGTGGTCCCAGTGAGCTCGCAGGGTCTGGCAATCCATGTGGAGCCGGGGACGCTGTCCTAGAATAACCTCTGTGGTAGTGGCGTGAGTGGCGTATGGTCGCCAACCATACGTTCCAGTCACTCACTGACACAAGTTTTCTCTTGCGTCATTTCTCGTCTCTTTGTTTTGGATTTGTGGAAATTTGTTTTTTAGGTAAAAATGTTTTGGACCTAGAAAATGTTTTCAATTTAAGCAATTTAAAAATGAAATGGTGTGTGAGGTTTGAAAAGTGTGGGTTGGATGTTTTGGTTTTGGAAAAAATGGAAAGCCTTGGTTTTTATCCTTGGTATTCTCATGGGCAACCACATGCATGAGTGTATATAGAAAGAGAAAGGGTAAATGGCATGAGCGGATGAGTGACTGGATGGACATGAGGTGGGTGCTAGTGTGGTACGAGAACATGCATGTGCGAGGCCAATAGGATGCCATTGGTGTTTGTGCAACCCACTGGGTTTGTTTATTTTTTTCAAAATGTTTTGTTAAAGGAAAAATTTGGTGTTTTAGTAAACGGTGTTTGTGTAGTGTGTCCTTGTATTTTTGAAGGGTCGGATGTGAGGCATTTTGAGCCAAGTATCCTTTCTGAATGATTTTTGTCTCGAGTTAGAATTCTTATTTGTAAATTGGTATGAAATCATTTGGTTTGTTAATTCTTTTGAAAAATTACATCGGGGAGCCCTTGCAGTGGTTCCCCCTGCACGTTTGGTGTTCGCTTGTGGTATGTCTTGACCGTTGGACCAGTTTGGTTGGGTCCATGGTTTTCTTTCTTGACTAGTGTACGACCCCATAATGTGTTGACATGTGATTAAAGTGTGGCCACGTGCAATTTTCCATTGGCTGACCCTCCAGTTGACCATAGGAATCTCTTCTTGAATTCTAGAATAGAACTCACCTCTCCTTTTTACAAGTAATCAGATCCTCTCGCAGCGGGATGACAGATGTGAGGGGAGCTGAAGGGAGTATCCGTCTCTTTGAGTTGTCTGAGTCGTCGTGTATGATGTTTGATTTTGTTGCATCTGAAGGGTCCCCCATGAAATGGTGAAAGGAATTCCAGCAGGGAAAGGTGGAGGTGATTCAGATTTATCAGTTCTTACGAATGTATTGAATGGTTTGTAGTGTTTTCATCAGCTGCAACGGTCATGTTTGGTGACCTTTTGCAGTGTGAGTTCTCTTTGAGGTGCAAAGGTGGAAGCAGCCTGGAGTGGTCGGTGCTGACCACTATTCTAAATGACCTTTGGTCCTTCGTTGGTTTCGTTTAAGAAGAAATGGTCTATGTTAGGCCACTAGTGTGGTAGACCCAGTCACATGGGGATGCTATGGTCGATTACAGGAATAACATGTCGTTTAAGACTTAGTTTAAAGTCCCTCTCCATATAATGTTTTTCTCTACAGCAATGGTCATGTTCAGGTGATGATTTGTGGTGTCGTGTTCTCATTCAATGCGATAAAGGGTGATGCACATTTACCATTTCAGCTCTTGTGTTGGCGAATGCTTCGTGTATGATTAGTTGGATGTTGTAATGTGTTGTGTTTATTAGTGTTTCCTCAGTTGTAGTGTGGTTGCGTGTGACACTAAAAAGAAAAGCTTCGCATGGGAGTCCTCAATACCTGACTGCGAGGCAGGAGATGCTTCAAATGTCAAGGCTCCATCCATAGGCCTCGGAGTGAAGCTGGCGCATTGTCAGAACCCCAGGAGTGTACGAGACCCCAACCTAATTTCTGTCATCGGTGTTGAAGGTAAAGGAGGGTTAGATAATTTTCTGTGGTCGTTCTGTTCCGAACAAACCGTCTGGTTGTGTGAGGATTCATGTGGATTTAAGAAGGCGTGGTCGTCTCATTATCTTAAAGTCTTGAGGGTTGCATCCCACCAAATCTAATCATCTTTAGTGGTCCTTATGAGAGTCTGTTGGGAAAATCAGTCACAAATTTGAATGGTGTTCATCCAGGAAATTTTGAGATGTTGGTTTGTGGCCAGCCGTGGTTTTGACGCCTGGTGGTTGGGCCCCCTCCCCTCTCCTTATGGTGGGGTGTTTGGTCACCATAGGAAAATTTTCAATGTTTTGTAATCCTATGTTAATTATAACTGCGGCAAGACGTACGATGGGTCTCGCACAAAGGTCTCTGGAATAAATCAGTGTTGGCTTTTCTTTAATGGAGGGGAGTCCGCTCGAGCCTCCCCGTGTCGGTTTTCCAGTCTCGTTTTGAGCGTCAGTGAGTTCCGAATAGTGGGGAGCCCCTCGGGCCCCCATGTTGATCTTTTGCTTCTGTTTTTAAATATTCCTTGGTGATAAGTGATGAGAGTGTTCTGTGGATGTGGTTGATCTTGTTTGTTCATTCTAGCCAAATGGTGTGGTTTCCGTTTAAATGTTTCTTGAGATGTTTCAGCTTGTTAAGTTGGTTTCTGTGGGGTTGAGAGTTCCCTTCCCTGATCAGTCAACTAGAGGCACTCTAGCTCTTCGGGGTGGGAGACACATATCAAAAAGTCTTTTTATACATTTCTTGAGGTTTTCATTTGAGTCACTTTCTATGAGCACGATGCGTTTGCCTTTTCTCGCTTGTTGTTGTGGGAATCTTCTTTGAACCTCAAGGGGGTGTTGTTCCCTACTTTAGGTCTCAGCCTTAGTTGTGGCTTTCCAGGGATGGAAAGATTTAAGGTGGAGAGAATTGTCACACTCGTCCTTTTTTTATATTATTTATTTTATTGCTTTATTGGACTTCAGATAGTTCGGGTCAAGACCCAACTTAAAATTTCTGAGTTCTTTTTAGAAACACACTTTCTAGCCTTTTCAGCATTTAACGCACCGCGGTCGAAACTACGTGACCTTTCTTGGGTCACTACGCAGCCTCGCTCGGTTCCCTGCTCGCCTGCCCTTTGCGCAAATAATTAAGAAAAAATATTTAATAATAAATAAATAAAAATTAAATGAGTTGAAGAATAAAAATAAGTAAATACAATGAGATGATTGTGTTAATAATTTAATTAATTGCATCTTAATGATAATAATATTATTATTGTCAAGGTTTTATTTTAAGGAAATTAGTAATAACTATAATAATAATAGTATTATTATGGGATTGATTTTTGATTTTTCTTTTTATTTTCTTTTTAATCCTTTTGTTTTTTTTGGGTTTTCATTATTTTTTCTTTCTCTAGGGTTTTCGGACCCCCCTCTTACCCCACTTTTCCTGTCGCGGCTCACCCTTCTCTCCCTTGCTAGCCGCCTCCCTCGCCGAGCTCCCTCTCCTCCCCTTCTTCGCCCCCCTTGTTTCTATCCAGATGCGCCACACCCCGCACCATCCCTCCAACTCACCTCCCTCCCCAGCTTCCCCATTCCCGTCGCATGGCTCACCCCCTGCTGTGCGCTGAAGACAGCCGACGCCTTCCCCCTTTGAGCACCTGTCGCGCCTTCTTCTCCCACCGAACAAGCTAGAAGACCCGCACCTCCCTCCCTCTTTCAGCGCTGCGAACCATCGTTCCATCCTCCTATTTCTCCTCCGGAAAACACCTCACGCCACCCCTTGCACAACGACCCCGGCGGACAACCCTTCCTCCCCGGCCTACCACCAACTGTCACACCCCCATCCGGGAATGGCCGGCTCCGGTGAGTCCTCCGTTAGCACCACCCATGCTATCCGAAAAACCCACCGGTGAGATCCCATGTTGCACCACCAATGGTGTGTACTCCCTCTATTAGTTGTTTCTTCAATTTTGGGGTGGGTTTCTATGTTGTTTGAGTTCTAATTTTAAGTTATGCGTTCAAATTCATGTGTTGAGTTCACACTAGGTTCCTTCCGGTGCAAATGGCCCACGATTGAGGTTTCACGCTAGAATATGAAGATTTCAAAATAAATTTTCAAGGTTTGATGACGAGGTAGGTGGTTCCGCGTCTAATTATTATTTGAAGAATTAGTTTGCAAGATTAATTTTTTAGAATTTTTTTGTAATTAATTCGGGAAATTCAAAGTTGTTTTTCCTTTCATTTTAAAGTATGAAATGAATTAAAATTGTTTAGTAAATTGTTTATCTTGTGTGTGTGTTTCTGCTGAGAACCTTTTTGGTGATTTTTAACTTGTCCCGTCAAATTATTATTTTTTTACAAGAGGTGCGAACGATATTTTGACGTGGCGTCGAGTGCGTTGGGTCGTAAAAGAAGTTTTTGTTGAGTTTAGTGGGTAATTCCAAGTGATTATTTTAAATTGTTTTATAAGCTTCTACTTTTGACGTGTTAAATTAGGTGGTGCTTTACTTCTCTGATTTTACAAATTGTAAAATATTAATTAAATGAATTTTGTGGTGCAAATCATGTTTTGATAAGATTATGTTTTGTGTTTGGTTATGAAAGAGGCTTGGTTGTTTTTTTGTGTGCAAATTCATGTTCTACTCTTCAAATTTTGTTTATTAAAAATCTTAAGTGTTTTAGAAAATAGTTATTAAGGATGGAAAATTGTTTTAGTTGGTTTTTTAAGAAATGCAGATTGAGTTTTGAAACTTTTTTGTGCGCGTCTTATTTCTAAATGTTGTTTATGTTTGTAATTGGTCGGTCGTTTAATGATAAACGTCTTCTTCTCAATTGTGTGGATGATTTAACTGAGTATGTATTCTATGAAGATTGAGGTTTGAAAACGTTTTGTGTGCGTATGGTTTTAAAAGAGGGGTTGAGTGTGTAATTGTGATTTTGCGTGCGTAAATACCATGTTTGGATTTAATTCATTAGTGTGACATGTGACATGAACTTTGAATTACTTGAGCACAAACGGGAATCCTGGGTACTAGGTGGGCGGACTAGACTAGCGTTCTAGTGATACGGGAGTGGCCTCAGCCTAGTTTCACTTAGTGAGATTGACGCTTACAACACTAACTAAACATTGGATGATGACTGAATACCACTATGATAGGAGGTGTTTCCCTCCCAGTAGCTCATGCATGGGAATGTGTGATAAGGTTCACCGAGACGTGAGGTTCTAGGGTCCCACTTCTCACTAGTATCTTTAGGGTCTCCCATGTATTGTTCTCTTCCTCTGCTTTATGCTCACTGTCGGCACACGGTGTGACGTTGGGGTTACCAAGAAAAGAGAGTGTGGGTGTGTGCGTGTGTGCGTGCGTCTGTGTGTGTGCGTGCATGTGTGGGTGTGCGTGCATGTGTGTAAGTTGATTTATGTTGTTTTACTTTTAGAGGAATTCTCCCTTAAAACCCATTTTCATTAAAAAAAATTCATTAAACACTTATTTATTTTTATTCTATTAAATTGAAAATTTATTTGTCTTTTAATAATTATGTGTGGAATCTTTTCTCAGTGGAATCCTATTGGGATTTTAGCTCACACCCTACATACACCCTTGGGTGTATGTAGATTTTGTTTCTTTTGCACTCCAGGTTGTGACTTCGTGCTCAACGATGGTGGTTCTGGTTTCTGTTGGTCTTCGTGAGCAGGTTGGTGTTGGTAGCTTGAGGATGAAACTTCTTGTGTCACATGAGGTTGGATTTGGAGTTTCGTTCTCTATTCTTGTTGTTGTTAATTTTGGGTTTTTAGCTAAATTTTAGACCTAAACATGTTTATAGTTTAGAAGTGTGTTTGGTATCCTGTTTCCAGTTTCAGTTTATTTGTCTTGTTGGTTGTTTTTGTGTCTCTTATTTTGGGTAAAACCGTTCCCACTTGTTAATCTTGATACCCGGGCACTTGTGCCATCCCGTGGGGATCGGGAACGCCCTTCGGGCCTTTCCGCGGACCAGGTCGGGTGCCGGGTCAGATGGCGACCCGGCCTGGTTCGTGACAGTGAGACAACCCCAAGAAAACATGACATCTAAAATAGAGAAGACACAAAGACTATATATACCATGCTCTCTCTTCGCACCAAGGGGCGTAGTATGCACAAGATAAAAGCTCCATAGGAATATTATTAAGATTAAGGATACAGGTTGAAATAAATAAGTAAGATGCACCGGTATCAAAAAGTGTATTCACTGAAGAAGAAGCGATAATAATGATACCTATTATGGTCATTGATAATGTATTAGATTCCTCTGGATACTCTTTCACTGAATGAAGAAGCATAGTTCTGGATGCATTTGATTTCCCCACAATTTTTGAATGTTCTAATGATCTCATTCCATTAAGTGGAGTGGAAAAGTTGTGGTAGAACTTCTACAAGTTCCCTAAACATCTGTAGGAGCCACAGTTCTATCAGCCTTCTCAAGATTGAAAAACTCCATAGCCCTGGACAACACCATTGACTCTGGATAGAAATGTCCAGTGAAAAGAACATTGAAGTCCTTGAACTCTAACACCCCATGTTTATCTCCCTTCAATATAGTATCCCACCATTTTCTGCTTGGTCCCTCAAACACAAAGGTGACACACTTCACCATGATCTGTTCTAGTGTCTCCAAGAACTCAAACATACGTTCAATCCTTACCAACCATTCCTCAGCATGTTGAGTATCAGTGGAGCCTTTTAAAACTGGTGGTTTCTAATGAAAAAACTCTTGAGAACCATTTTGAAGAGCATTTCACCCCAGGTTCGAAAACTGGAGCCTGAAGAGAGACTGGTGGTGGTGCCTGGTCCAAAGCTTGGATAGCTCACACGATATCCTCAACTAGGATCAGGTCCATATAAAGATTATATCATTGAGGTTAACAATATCCCCTTCCTATATCTGATTCACATGTTTTCTCAGAGGAATGATGTTACAAAACATTATCAGACAATAAGAAAGACATTAGATAATTCCTATACCTAGAAACGATGGAAACAAGATCCCAATCGGTAGAACATACATGATTTGGATTTCACTATATCCAAACAAAAATTGGGAGAAGACTAGAACTAATCCACAAGATGACATTCCCTAACCACTTATGGTGACTTAAGGTTCATTACAATGAGAGGTAGCCAAACCCTCCTTCAAAACTACCTCCAAAGTCCTGAAAATAATACTCAAATGCATACTGTCATAAAGGCAAGATACTTAACCTCCCTCTGATACCAATTTGTCACGAACCAGATCGGGTACCCTGGTAACCTGATAAAAAAGATGACCCTAACATAGCCCGAAGGTCATTTCCGATCACCATGAGTCGATGACTAGCACCTAGCATCGTACAACATACAAGTGGGAGTGATTTTTTCCACAAGAATGTGGAAGCAAAATGAAACAATGCAGTATGCATAAAAAAAGAAACTCCACTGGGAGTGATGTACCAGAACACAAATGGCTTGAAAACCCAAAGTAATACAACCCAAGTATTAAGATGGAAAAACAACCCGAAGTTCCCTAAGGATTCAACTCACCATCACCAAAAATCAACAACTAGATCAACCTCTAAGAGATCCCTTCTCTTTTCTCAAACCTGGAAGATGAAAGTTTACAAACACCTGAAGTAAAAAGTAGGATGTGAGCCTAAGACCAGTAGGATACCACAAAATATTCTATAATAGATGCCAAATATATATTATCCAAATAAAATCTTTGAATTTTAAAGTAAAATGGTTTGGAAATTCAAAATCATATATAAACAAAACATGGTATATATTTTTAAATGATGGAATTAAATATTTTAAGCAATGATTTTACAAATAATGGAATATATCTAAAACAATGGATTATGTAAAAAATGTATATAAAATAGTTTATATAAATTCAGTAGGAATGTAAGCAGTACAAACAAACATTGGCATACATTTATATCTCAAATATAAATAAACAAGAGAGAAACATGGTCATCTGCAAAAAGGAATGATATTATTAACCACCTATAGGATTATTCAATCTCTATGTGAACTCAGTAAAATGTTTATACAAACATACCTATGACACTGGTCAAAGGATACTCGTCATCAGCCCGTTGGGGATGTGAGCCACTACAAGTATGTTTTAGAATGTTGTCATAGGGTTGAGTGTATCTAAATAACTCACTAACTACCTAAGGCTTGCATGCCCTCTTAAATGATGGATGAACTATTTTAAGATGGTTTAAAATACGATCAATCCCATTCTTCCATTTCAGAAGTTCCAATTTATTTCCATTTAAAACAAAATAGGTTTTATTCAAAAACATTCCTTTTTTACAAGATAAACCATTAGGTTTTTATAAAATCATTTTAAGCCATTTTCACGAGTTTGAAATCCATTCAAAACCAATTCCATCATTACAAAATTTATTTCCAAAATTAAATTCAAAAATTTAATTGAAATCAATTCCATCAAATCCACAATTTAAATTAAACTATTTAAATAAGACAATTTCCATAAACAAAACCAATTCAATGGAATCTGGGGTTTTCTAAATTTCAATACAAAAACTATTTCAAATATCTCGATTCACTGGAATTTAGTTTTTATCAATTTAATTTAAATCAGTTTTGATAAATTGAATTTAAATCAACAATTGAAATAAATCAAGCAATACAGGGATAATTAATTTGGATAATCAGAATGGGACCACCTACCTCAAAGATTACGATGTCAGGGGAAATGAAAAATCACCCCATGTGGTCCAATACACTTCTGCACGATCCTATCATCGTAGGAATGTACACACCAATGGTTGATTTTCTTCATGGGCTCCTAGACCCAAAACAATATATTTTATTTCAAAATGAATTAAAAAAACAGATGTGATGATAGTTTCTCTCTTCTAAATAATTTTTAAATTATCGATTAAAAATATTAAATGCAGTAATATTTTATCACTCTTAGATAATTTTCAAACTATCAATTAAAAATTTTACATGTGATAACATTTTCTCTCTCCTAGATAATTTTTATATTATCTTTTAAATTATCATTTGTGATGATATTTTATCGCATGAGGATATGTTTCAAATTACATATATATTACCAGATGCAATGATAATTATCACATGTGATAATATTTATCTTTCCTATAAAAGTTTTAGTTTATGGTTAGGTCAATGCTTGCGCTATTGATTAACCACCAGTAACTTATTATGAATCATCCTTTAAAAATTATCTCTTGATTATTTATTATAATTATCATTTAGAAATACTATTAAAATTTCCCTTGATAATTCCATAAATTATCTTCGATTATTATCATATAATAATATTTTATAAATCATCATATGATAATTTTTATTCTATAAAATAGGCATATAAATAATTGTAAACCTTGTTCGATAATTATATCCTTTTAATAATAGAGAACAAAGGTGGTATTCCACATAGTTATTTTTTCTAATATATATGTTTATGCAATTACATGTTGATAATCTTATATTTAATAAAATTATCATTATCTTCTAAAGTAATTATCAAAAATATATATCTAACTATATATTTATTTATATACATAGATATATATCTCTTTTGACAATCAAAAGAAATAAAATTAGATAATTTTAATAAAATATCTTACGTTTTTGTCAATATATATATATTGAGAATTATTTATCTTTTGATAATCCAAATATTTTTTGTGTGATAATTTTATAAATTAACCTTTAATAATTTTCCACAACTATAAAAAATGATAATTTGACGTGATTAGAAAAAAATTGGGTAAGCCGATGAAATTATCATATTATAACTGATAACAATTATATTTTTTAACTGCACACAAAAGGAAAATGATGATTAGCTTTTAATAATTTTTAAATTATTATTTAATAATTATATGAAATTTTATTCCGATAATCTCACACAATATTTTTCTACTAATAATTCTTTATAAATATCAATAGAGAATTTATAATATAATTTCAACCTCATAGTGTGGAATAATCCATTGAAGGAAAAGAGAAAAGAATTAATAGAATTATCCTTTGACAATTCTGAGTTTTTATTAGTATACATTAAAACCAATTTCATTTTTTTTCTTCATAAATTGATATTAATAAAATAAAAACCAAAATATCTGGGATGACCACCACACAGAGGAGAGGAAAGTGCTAGATAGATAGATCAGGTGGTGGCAGGAATGAAAATTCCAAATCACACCTTAGGAGTTCCTCCAACCATGCACACAAAGTCTCATGATCTCTTATCATAAAAAAAACATCATCTACAAAAGCCGAATGTGTTTGGGTATTTCAAATATCCATATCACGTTAGATTTGTCCAAAATTTAATATCACCTATTTCAAATGTGATTAATGTCCAACGGAGTGTTTTAAATCACCCCATTAATGATTTAGTAGTTTAATCGGGTAAAAACAGATGAACATCAAAGGTTTTAAAACATAGATGTGTTTTCAATAGTGGTGCGGCGTGGAGAAGAGGATGGGAGGAGAGAGGGAAATGAAATGATTTTTTTAATTAATTAAAATTAATTATTTATAATAAAAATTAAATAACACCAAACGTCCTCTGTGCGTGAATTTTATGATGCTTCTAGTGTAAACACCCTGTTCAGGACACAACAGTGGTCTCAGATTTTTTAAACGATGAACGGTTTGAGAGATATTAATGATCTATTCATGAAAAATCAGAATAAATAATTAATTAAAATAAAAAGGGTTATGTTTTTGAGTGAGGTATTTTAACGCCCGGCGCCTACAAATATTATACCCTGTCTAGGGTAAACCCCTCATTACCCATCCAATATAAATTTTTATTATTCCACTTTAAGGAAAAAAGATTGAAACCACGGTTCACAAAACAGGGGCACCACTACGTTCTAAAAGAGCTTACAAACTTATTAAACACAATACTAATATTATTAGTATTAGAATTTCTATATAATTCCTTGTTCAATGTCCTAACCTGGGTGTCTGGATCCATGCTAATGAGATCTTTAAGGTGAGTAGTCATTCTGTCCACTATCTGTACAAATTCCTCTGAGTTTATTTTACATTGGTTGATGCCACAAGCTAGGATTCAGTCTTGTTTGTCTAACCATTCCTCTTTCACCTCCTTGTAATCAAATCACAACATTATTTCATATAATATTTCAATATCCTTTTTTGGAGTGTTTACCCTAACCTCCTTTCAAGCATTTATTCATTGGAATGAAGGATGATCTTCAAGCACCACCTTCTCCTTCCTCAACTATTCTTGTTCTCCCTCTTTGTTCTCCACCTTCCCCATTCTAAGAGGCATTTCTATCCTTGTTTCTACCTTTCTTATCTGAAGTAGTTTCCATTGGTTTAGGCTAGTGTGAGTAATCCTTGAATCCCCTTGGGTTTTCCCCTTTACCACTATACATTTCCCTGAGTCTCTATTTCCTTTTTTCCCTTTCTTCCTTCTAGGGCTTTGAAGACCATTCCCTTGAATTCCTTCCAAACTATCCACAGATAATTGGATGTAACTGTCCTCACCTGAATCCTCTTCCTCTTGATCTAGTGTTGGTTCTTGAACATCCAGAACTTCAAAATGGTTTCCTAACTCAACCAATGGGCCTTCTTTGGGGGGACTTCGCCTGACCGACGCCTTCAACTTTCCTAGTTCGAGACCATTATTCTTACCCATGGTCATAGTCTTTAGGTGGGAATAAGTTCTTGAAGTGAAAGTGATTGGGTCTAATGGACCCAATACAATCACCTATCCCTACCTCCCTTATACCTAAAATGAAACTGTATGAGGTGCCTCCTACAATGACATTCTAGAAGACTCAACCTACGTTATGATTAAATCCCCAGTGTCTCCTTCCTTTTCCTCTGGGGGAGCACTAACTGAGATTTCCATTTCATTGTAGCAAGGATTTCCAAGAATCGTTCCCCCATTATCACTCAGATCCTTCAACTGGAGGTGTATACCTAGGTTTTGCTTTAAACGATTGTAAACATCATCCATATTCAGATTGTCAATCGGCCTTTTATCCTTGCTCATGGGAGTCAAATGTTTTGTTACCAATTTATTTTCCACAAACGCAACAATATTTGAATTGAATTTGTATTTCAATCTAGCAACATCCTCTCCAAACACCGGTTGAACATTAGCGGCCTCCCTGACTGCAATTGCATCTCCCTTCATTAGAAAGAGAGGAATATCCAGGAAATGAACTGAAAGGCTACAACGTCATCTAGAAGACTCATGTGCTACTCAGCAGCAACCAAAATGTAAATGGATCCAATCATCGTACATACCATTTAATGCCAATGAAGTTCTGCCTCGATCTCAATGGTGATAGCTTCCATTGGGCCTTTAGATAGATCATCTTCAATAGATATCCTAGGAGGTATTGGATGAAAAATAGCCTTGGTGCGAGCATCCGAACAGAGGTAGCGGGCTAGAATATTACCTATCAACTAAAGGATGGCCTAGGTCCCAGTGACAACACAGACACCCTTCCTTAACATGGTTGTTGGGTCCTGGCCCGCCAGGTACTACCAGTTGCCCCGCAGACACGTGATCCCCACCCTGGGACCCACCCAATTTCCCAAACGGGTCACCTGACTAAGGACTGTCTGCATAGGCCAACACATGTCCTTTCCAGTGTGCATTGTCCTCACTCACACAAATCTTGAGAATCTTTCCAAATGTTCACCCATCCTGATCACTACTCCTAGCCAAGCATGCTTAACTATGGAGTTTTAATCAGACAGGCTCCTAAAAAGGAAGGTGCACTTTTCTTACATGAGTCATATCATTTTTTTCATTTAATCCTTTATCATTATGGGGCATTATATTCACCCACACATTAGTGCATAATGTCCTCATTGTGGGCCCTACATCTTAACCTAGGCAGTGCACTACACTTAAGGATGGGTACCACCTCTGATACCAAATGTGACATCTGGGTCCCAATGACAGCAAAAACACCCCGCCTTAACATGGTCATCGGGTCCTGGCCCACCAGGTACCACCAATTGCCCCGCAAACACATGGCCCCCCTAGGGCCCACCCTAGTGCCCGAATGGGTCATCTGAAAATTGAATATCCCCACAAGACAACACATGTCCATTACAGTGTGCAGTTTCCTCACTCACACAAAACCTGAGAAACATCAAAGATGGTCACCCATCCTGATCACTACTTCAGGAGAAGCATGCTTAACTGTGGAGTTCTAATCAGGAAGGCTCTTGAAAAGAAAGTTTCACCTTGTTGACATTAGTCATATAATTTTTTCATTTAACCCTATATCATTCTGGGGTGTTACATTTATGTTACCAGAGTTATTCCAAATCCATTCTATATGGAGGAATGGAAACTAGTTCTCCTCCCAATATCAACTACATCCTTAACTCAACATATCTCTCAGGAGGAAACCCCGATAAATCCTCTAGAAAAACATCTTGAAACTAATCCACTACCATAGGAAAGAGAATATTCTTTACTCCACCATCATCACGAAAAATACTACCCACCTTTCCTATGAGTTAACCCATATTATGACAAATTGGACCTATAGGTCATACCCAAACATCCCACTCTCAATGATGGATATAATTTTATCCCTAAAAATACATAAATTTTACCATATAATAGTAACAATCAATTTAGTCTTTGTATAAAACTATCCAATCCACGACCAAAATCAAATCAATACAAGACATTTAAGAAAAAAAAGTTCCACAGGAAATTGTTCCAACCAAACTTGAGAGTACACCCATTACATTAACATATAATTTCTTCTCACACCAATAATGGTGTATCAATAGAAATAACCCCTTGAAATCATTCCACCTCTAGACCCATCAAAAACACATAATGACCAGAAATAAACTAATGGAAGGAACCTATATTAAATAAGGCACTAGAAAATTTAGAATATATGAGGATCATACATTAAATGGTTGACGGTCCTACCTTTCCTCCTACAGGTGTATACTAAAATGCATGAAGCTAACTTTCCCCCTTACCCTAGTCCCCAATCTGAATCCCTAGTGTTGCAATACCCTGATGATATAGACGACCCCACTATAGAGTAATATGACCATAACCTCTACTGGTACAACTAGTATATGATCAAAATACCTTCTTGGTATTGGGTAACTGATCCCCTACCTACACTCAGAAGCACGCTAGATATTTTTTATATACCCATATCTCATGGATTCTTGATGAACCTATGAACATTCCCCATTATTGCACATTCTCAGCACTCAACTAGTGGTTAGGGGCACTAACCACTCATGTCCCTCAGCCTTCTACACTGATTAAAAACACCCAATCACCACCCTGAGAGGCTGATCCTCTCTTATGACTACTATAAACACTACCACCATAGTGAATATTCCCAAAATGATGCCTCCTACCCTTATACGTTTCACCAATAGACCATCTAACTTGAACCACATACCCACTACCTGAATCCCCCTTTAGTTCCCCTTTAGAAAAAAGGTTCTGACCCACCACCTCATAAAACCTATTTAAACAAAATATAATCACATAGGACATGATATTGTGTCAAATTACATCCTAAAAGTTTCTTTACATAGATAACTTCATCCCTTACAATGATGGAACATATCATTTCAAGTTTGTGAAGTATCCGGTATAATCCTTCTGTGACATCATTACTTGGGTTAACCTCATAAAATCTACAACCCACTCATATCTCAATGTATATGGGTAAAAATTATTCAGTAAAATCTTCTTGGATGTATTTTCATAACATACCATCTTCCTTATAAGTTATACCAAATATATCCCAGCAGTACATTGTTAGTCCTGGCAATATATAGGCTTCTAACCTGCCTCTCTTATTTGAAGGAGTCTCGAAGTGATCCAAAATTGTATGAATAAAATATATTCAAAACTATGCATCCTCAGGTATACCCTCTCTGAATATCATTAGAAGGTGATGAAACTAAAAATCTCTAGTCATATAAAACATTCTTTGACTGACCCTCCCTTGGTCCCTTTCTATCAAATGAGTGAAACGAGTAATGTTCTTGTAGAACTACTCCTCTATCTGATTATCTTGGGACAATGGATTTTATTTCTCCACTACTGGTGTAGAATTATCAAGGATATAATCTTGTATCCCAATAATCACATGTCATCTTGGTGATATTTTACTAGAATTTCAAGCACAATTCATAGAACACATAACATAAATCTTCCACAATTTATGTAAAAGAAGGCTCTCCACTGTCTCTAAACAACCCATTTCACAATCACTATTCCAACAATTATCATAACAATTATAACACTACCATAAACCAACCCCTCCATGATTCATGCTCATCATGGGGTAAACCATATTATATAGCCACAAATCATTCCTTCGACACCCTTATTAAACTATCTCAACCTTCATAAGAGAAAAACTTCTCTTTTAAGAATCTTTCCCCTTTTATCAGCTTATTACAAGAATTATTGTAAATGATTTATAAAATTTATTTAGCTGAATTCCCAAAAATTATTACCATTTACCCATTTTCATCATCTTTATTTTACACCATTATCTTCTTATTTTTCATGAAAAGAAAATGCATTATACACTTCATGTCACACACACACCTCCCACGCGTGTTTATCATGATGTATTACTCCTATATCATTATGTTCCTATAATGATTCATGAATGAACAATCTAATTCCATTATATAAATTGGAAAAATATAATAAAAGTTTCACATCACACAACAAATGCATCACCGAATAGTGGAATATCATTCAATTGCAATAATAGACATCGAGAACAACAATTTATACCCTGGGTACTTGGGTTTTCCATCCTAAATGGGTTAGATACTCCCATAAATGAGATCATTAACAATGCTCAATATCGTATAATATCCCATATACCTTTACCCAATAGTAAGGTAGAGAAATTTACTCGTTAAATACCTCATTGTAATTCCACTAACTTGAAATCAACTAAACCAGGGCCCTGATCCAGATCACCACATGACCTCAAGAGAGCCTCCCCATATGGTAGAGGTTTCTGACTTGAAGCGAGTGTCTAATGGATCACATGGGGATAATGTACACTCTTTACTAGATTAATCCACATCATATATATTATTAAATAAAAAATAAACAATAAACTTGGAACAACATTACTAACCAATTCCAAAATAGGGAAGAAACCAAAATCAAACAATAAATATGCCATGTGATGATAACAATTCCATGTAAATAAAACCCAAAATGAAAAAAATGTAAGCATACCCAAAATAATTGCTAACACAATTTCTATATCCCCATCTATGCACATACCAATCCAAAATCTTCTCCCTAGCATAGATTATTTACCCTTGTCATGACCTACAACTATGAAATATACTTATGTACCCAATGGAAGCCTAAGCAGGGTGTGAGTACAACTTATTAGGCCACCACCAATGATGTAAAAAAATTATATAATCTAAATGGATAGTGTAAAAAAGTACTCAAATAATGAAAAAATTAAAAAAAAGACAACTTGGGTGACACAAGTTAATAATAGTCACTTTATCCAGTTTAAATAACTCAAATCATTTGCATCACTTGTTATATGGGTTATGCTTTCACATCATTTACACAATGGCCCATGCCAACCAATTTTCATGAATAAGGGTAAAATTCAAGTTAAATATATCACTAGGGATGAAAATTTCATAAAAACCACATCACACATACCTTTGAGCCTCGGTCAAGGAAGTATCATCAAATACAACCATTAGGGGCATAAAGACTTAAACCCAACCCATGCATTGTTGGGGTGGGGTTTAGAACCTCAGTCTAACCTGACTAGTTGGTGTAGATCCTCAAGTATAATACCCACAATAACCAATCCATGTTCACATTGTTTATTTATTCATTAACTAGATATACCATATCCCAAACCACACATATTCAACACACATAACATTCAAAATTCATATTTAATCACATATAAATAAATTTCATGACTTAACCTGTCAGAACATTTACCATTTATGTAATATATCCCATTTAAACCATTCACCATTAATACCCTAACCTATTTGACCTATTTAAAAATTCCCATACATTAACCCAATTCCCATAATTTATTATTTCACTTGAATTATCACATTTATGAAATTAAATTACAATCTCAAAAGACATTTGACACAATCACTTTATTCCACTTAACCCATTTTTAAATTTATCCAAAATATCTATAATTATATTTCCAACCACTAGAAAAAACAACAGTTTTTTCCTTTTTTATAATTTGAACTTACATTTCAACACATTTATCATGAGATCTATCATAAAACAAGTGAACTTTTGGATTAATAGTACAACTTCCCATTTTCAAAAATATTGGTACACCCCATCGGTGGCTCTAAATAGTCTAAACAATCCAAATGCATCCCATGGGGATTATGAGGGGTTTAAATCTTATTATAACCAATCATTTTATTAAATATTACTTGAGTCATAAAATTCACTACAATAAGGAAGGAATATCACCACTACACATGCAAAAATTGACAACAAGACAATGAGATATACCTTGTAGACCAACTACCTATAATCTATAGGTGAACACTCACTTAACAATACCCTATATCTTGATTCAGGTATCCCATGAACCCCCAACATATGGTCTACTAGAAAAAGATGGTTTTATGGATTTGGGAGTAGAAGAACAAAGCCACTACCCCTAATCAAGAAAGTAGAAGGAGGAGAAGTAGCAGACATACCCAGAGGATCGATTCACACCCAATGGTACTCTAAAGGACCCAGAATCGAATGAGATCATACCTTTGGAAGTATTTGTATTTTCACTATGTCTAATGGAGGAGAAATGGGGGATGAAATCGGGTGATAAACCTTAAAATCTTGAGGGGGAATTTGGTGATATGAAAAATTAAATGGGGTGCATGGTTTGGTCATACGATTTTCCCAACCTTGCACCTGCCTCTATCCAAGAGGGACCTAAGTCACAAGGTTACATCTGAATACAACATGTTTTGGAAAAACATGTGATGATAGTGTGGAATACCTTTTTTAAATCACACACAGTTTTACTTTCCTCTTGCATGGTTTACACAAATTGTGCGCCAACTGTGAAACATTCACATGATGGACTTATTTCACTTTCATTATTGACCCAAACCCTTATAACACCCTCAAGAATCTTTATACACAGGTTAAACATTGAATTATTCAACATTATAGGATTCATACAAAAATTTAAACAATAACCTACCTTTATGATGTTTGGGATCTTATAATCTATTTGTAATTGGGTTCTCATTCCCTATAAAAAGAGAGCAACCAGTAAATACCAATATCCTCATAGTGTTTAGGATATTTAAGAGTAGACTAGGATCTTGGTTATCCTAATTTCTATAAAAAAAATCCATTTTTATTTCTTTTATTTTCTACTAAACTTTTAAAATTGTTTAACACATTGATAATCATATTGTATTAATTAATTTTTAATGGAATATTCACCCCCTCTAGTCAATATTTCCATATAATGGACCTAATAATTGGTATATGATCATGGTGAGTTCTATGAATTTCTTTATAAAAAATTTATTATATTTTTTAAACTAACCATTATCCAGGGATTAATAGTATAACGAAATATCCAATACATTATTATGAAAATTAGGGAATTTTAGATATTGAATCCCATCTGACCATCTCACTTCAATAGAAGAAACATTGTTTACATAAAGAATCATATTGATGTATTTTTAAAAAATATAGGTCTCAAATTCTTGGATATTATGTCAAAACATTACAAAATTCCATAAGTATATTTAGAAAGTGTAACTAGTAATGTTTCAACAATATGTGCTCTAAATTACAATGTTTTAAACAATTCTTATTGTTCATTTAGTAGAAATAGTTATAACCATATTTATTTTTGTAAAATAGATTCTAACAACTAGAGGACTATAAAATTCATATCATGGTACTGAAAAGTTATAAAGAAATAAGCTAGGTATTCAAAGAATTTAGTTTCAAGAATTTAGAATGATTGATCAAGAGAGAATCAATGAGATGTAAAAATATTCACTGAGATTTTAAATATCACATTTTCACTCAGAGAGACAATTAATAATGAATATATAATTGAATTAATACTTTAATCTGTACAAAAAATGGAACTTCGAGAAGGTTTAAATTAAAGAGAGTATTGATTCTACTGAGTATTCAATAGATGATCATATAAGATTCGTTTTCTAACACAGGATGGAAATGAAGAATGAAAATTTCAATGATCATGATAAAAGAAAACATATAACATTCAAATATAATATAAATGTTATCGATAATTCACTTAATTCTAATTTACAATATTTTGAGAAATATGAAATTTGAAATTCAACTAAAGGAATATACATGTACATAAAATGAAAACAGAGACTTTAGGAATCATTCTAAAAGAGATCATCAAAATGATGAAATAAAGGGAAGTAAAAAAAGGTAAAAGTAGTAGATATGATGTTTCTGAATTAAGATGCTATGAGTGACGAAAAGGGAAATATAAAATCTGACTTTCCAAAATTGAATCATGAAGGAAATGAAAAAAAAAATACAATGAAGAGATAAAAAAGATAATATCATGCTAGATAGATGTGTAGAGAAGAGTTAGACACCGGTGGAGATAGTTTTAAGAGTAAAAAATAGTCATCTAATGTTTTCTTGATTGAAAAACAAAGAATGAGGTAAACCCAAATTTTGATTACAATTTTGGTTATGAGTCTAATATTTAAATATAATTTTAAGAATTAATTAAATTAAAAAAAATGTTTCAATGCGATACTTTGAGAATGGATGAACTATATAGAGTAAAAAAAATAGAAAATAAGAAATTTATAAAAGAGAAAAAGGTTGCATATTCTAAACCAATTAAGTTAAAATATGAGAATTAATGACATAAAAAATTTAATTTCAAAAATTGATAAAGATCATGAAAGAATATATAAATTAGTTTTTGATTATTTATATAAAATTTAAAATAAATGTAAGAATATTGAACATTTAAATATGAAACTGAGAAATATAGGATGAGGTTCTATTTTGAAATTTTTTGATGACCTACATGTTATTAAAAAAGAGAATGTAAATATTAAAATGAAAATAATAGGATTAAATTAAACACCATCGATTTTTTTTCAATGAAAAGAGTAATTTGATAGTATGATGAATTTTAGTAAATCCATTAATGATAAAATTTCCTTTGGGTATATTTGATATATTTCTAAAATGTAAAAAACTAATTTTGTTAAAATTAGTGTAGGAAATTTTTCAATTACTATATGTTAGTGATATTATTTAAAAGGGTATTATGAGATTAAATTTTCTTTAAGATTTACTAAATTAATAATCTGCACCAGTAATTTAATTTCTAAAATTATATCCTTTATATTACCCTATAATAAATTTCTTAAATTTTTAGGGGTTTCTAAGAGTTTTATTATTAATCTATATGGACCCAAAAATAGATTGTTCTCCTAAAAATTTACCAAATTAATTGATTTATAGGAAACATACCCAAAGAGTTATAAAGATAGATTTTATACAGATAATAGGTGACCTAAGAACAAGACTGGTGACATCTATAAATTTTTATCATTTAGTTATCACAATAGAGGCATTGTCAGTTTTAGTTACAAGTCTAAAGAAATTATTAAATTTCTTAGGGAAGTAGACATATTAAAATCTATTATAATTTCTAAATTACTACATGCATAACACTAAAAACCTAATATAATTATCGTATCCCAAATTTGTTATGATTTAGTGAGGGTGATGTTTTAATGTAATTAATGTATTTTTTATAAAGAAAATACTACTTTATTTTATACCAATAGAATACAAAAAAAATATACTTTATTTATTTCTTAGAACTAACCTTGAAAAATTTAATGTGCATAAACAATATAGAAATACACAAAATTCTTTAGAATATATGATAAGGAAATTTTCATCTTGGAAAAATGTACAATTTAGAAAATAATGGATAAGTTCTGGAACATCCTAAATTTAAACAATGTAAGTAAGTATCTTCTATGTGATTATTTTATAAAGGGTAAGAAACAAAATGATACTTTTAGATCTATTAAAATGGTTAACACCTAAATATGATTAGAAACACTCTATCCTATCTTATTTGAACAAATAAGAATTTCAGTTTAGGTAGTAAGAGAGATGTGTTAGTAATTATAGAAGATTTCTATATATTCACTAAGAATCATTCCTTATCCAATAAAATTGAAACATTAAATAAGATTATTACATTTTTCAAACAAATTAAAAATATAAAAGGTCATTTAATTTCATCAGTTATAAGTGATAGAAAATGAGAATGTTTTAAATTAGATATAGATATATTTTTTAAAGAAAAAGGGTATTTCCAAAAAACATTATACACATAGAACACCTGCAAAAAATAGTTTTTGAGAGAGTAAAAACAGAACTATTCATGAAATATAAAGGAAAATTCATAATGAATTCAACTTACCAAAATAATTTGGGATGAAAAGGATAATAATAATTTCTATTTCTTAAATATAATTCACATTAGATATCTGTTAAGGAGAACCCCTTATTAACTATTTCAAAAAAATATACTTAAGATTGATTATATTTAATTATTTTGATATAAATATTATATTTTAAATACAAATGATAATATGGAAAAATTTGATTCCAAAAGTGATGAGGGAATTTTTATAGAATATAAATATAATAGTATATCTTATAGAGTTTATAAAAAAGTAAAATATGTCATTTTAGGAATATATAGATGTAA
This sequence comes from Viscum album, assembly GCA_963277665.1. Lineage (NCBI taxonomy): Eukaryota > Viridiplantae > Streptophyta > Magnoliopsida > Santalales > Viscaceae > Viscum > Viscum album. The sequence continues at coordinate 1,820,714,265 of OY728146.1, read as the reverse complement.
ATTTCACTGAAAATAATGAGAAACAAATTAAGGATTCTATTGATTCGGTTGAAGAATTTATGGAATTAATTTTTTTGAGGATAAAACTAAAAATGATAGTAAATTTGTTTAGGGAGAGAATATATCTTCTCAATATGATCATATGAATTGGAAAAAACATACAGATCATTCATAAGAAAATATGTGTGTTAATTTTGAATTTTTAATAAGAACTATAAAATTAGTTTTGAATTTTTGTGAAAATTCATCCTTATTTTTTCATTTTGTGTCGATTAATATTAGATAAGATTTAAAATATTAAAACCAGATAAATTCTATACATGATGGAATTAATTGTTTTATAGGAATAATGTTTGAAATCTAGTTGAGTTTCTAAAAGGTAAAAAATATAATCAAACCAAATTGATTTTTTTAAATAAAATTGATGGGTCTTGTAATATATTTTGAAATAAAGATAAATTAGTTTCCCAATATTATTTAAAAGAAGAAGGTATTTATTCTTAATATTTATTTTCACCATTTTCAATATTATAAGACATTCATATTTTATTAAATTTTTATGGTTATAAGAAATTTACACTATTTAAAATGATTTTAACAAGTTATTTTTAAAATGGTGTAATTTAATAAGAGGTATATGTCAATCTACTACTTGGTTTTGAAAATGATTAATTTCTAAATAAGTTTTTCAAACTGTCTAAATAATTATATGGTCCAAAGAATTCTTAAAGAGATTATTATGATATACTAACAATATTTTTATTACTAAAATATTTTAATAAAATAATGTTTTATCCAACCATATTTGTAAAGAAAATTTCTATAGATATTTTAATTGATTAAATATACGTTTATGATAATTTTTTTGGATATAAAAATAATATTCATAGTAATTATTTTACAATATTAATGATTAAGGAATTTGATGAATCTAATGGGAGAACTAATTCTTTTCTTTGGTCTTCAATTTTTACAATGAAAATATGGTATTTTTATAATTCAAATAAAATATTTCAAATATTTTGTTAAAAAAATTCAATCTTTATTTATTTAAAACTTTAAGAACTCTAATGCGAACTAATTCTAAAATAGATGTGGATGAATCTAGAAATTCTATAAATGATAAATTATATAGAGTAATGATAGAAATTATAAGATATTTGATTACATCTATTATTTATATTAGGTTGTTTGTTAGTATGTGTGATAGATATCAATATAATATAAAATAAAGACATTCAAATGATTCCAAAAGAATAATTACATATATCAAAGTAACTTTTAACACTATTTTCTCTTTATCCAAATAGAACTATTTCAAATTGTTATTTTTTTATTCTGACTTTGGAGGATAAAAAGATGAAAATAAAATCACATCAGGTATGTGTCACTTATTCGGTAAATATTTAGTATCATGGAGTTATAAATATAAATTATTAGTTTCATTATACAAATCTAATGCTGAGTACAATTCTACTGATAATTGTTGTACTCAAATCCTCTTGGTAAAAAAACTCTATGTGATTTTAATGTTCATATAAATAAAATTCCCATTTTCTATGACAAAAATTATTCCATCTCTATAAGTAAAAATCTTTTACAACATTCAAGGAATAAACATATAGATGTTAGAATTCAATTTTTAATAGATCATGATAATAAAGGGGATATTATTTTGGAATAGATTCTACTAGAAATCCAACTAGTAGACATCTTAAATAAAGAACTATATTTTGTGTGGTTTGAAAATTTAAATTTTTAACTGAGCATAATGAAAATTTATTTATTGAAATCATGTTAATATTTTTTTTTTCAGTTTTTTATATATCTCTACTATTAAAATTTCATGAATTTATGGGATTTATCCCATAGTGGTTATTTTTATAGTATTCTTCATTTTTTAATTCCTTTATTTTTATTGATAAATTTCAAATAGGCAGAGATAATTGAGGATTGTTTTATAATTTTAGAAATTAGTTTTGATTTTTTAATTTACATCAATGGGGATATTGTTTGCAATCGGAGTTTTAGTTTTATTATTTTTATAAATTTCAATATTTTATTTTAATTGACTTTATAATTTTATTATTACTCAGTTTTACTATTTTTTTAAATATAAAATAACAATTTTAATATTTTCTTACTTATATAAAATTCCTTTTATTTTATTTGTTACATGTTTTGAATTATTTTAATGTATTTTAAGTAAAAAAGATGGTAAAAAAGACATAAGGGATAACCAACATAACCACATTGGACCCAAATGGTTAAGACCATAGGAGATGTACTAGAAGGGAACCTTAAAGGTTGAAAGAGTATCATGTGAGACATGTATAGGACCATAGGAGAACACTCAAGAGCATATGTGGATGGTCTGGGCTAGTGGGCCAGCATGCAGAGGTTCTAGCCAATGAAACCCATGTGTGCTTAGGTGTGTAATAGGTGTTGATCCACTATAACCTACTCGATTCGGTAGTGTGATTATTTGGTTTATATATATGAGGTTTTATTTCAATGATCTATAATGTGGGACTCAAATAAGTGAGGTACTGTTCATCCGACATTTAATGATACACATATTTCAGGTGTCGTCCGATCCAATGAATATTAGATGTTCGATCTCCAATAACTCATGAGTTTTAAATGATCTAACCATATTCCTAATAAAACATGATGGTGTTCTACAATTCTAGATTTTGGTCAAAACTCCAATGATCAATGTTGAGGCTTCCATATCAGATCTCTAACAGAGTTTACGATACAGGGAGGCTTTGAAATCATGCATTAATATCTGTTTTCATGCATGGTTTTTTTCTTCTTCAATGGTTCTCCTCTCTTTCGAATGAAAAATTTATAGGAGGATTTTTGGGAATCCAATACACATGGATGCATTCACGTTTTAAAATATGTTGATATAAAACTGAAGCACCCTTTTCAAGCATCAATAATTCATCCACAGTTTGATGGTTGATCATGTTTGACTGTAGCCAAATAGTGGGATAGTTTTTCACCACGAATAGAAATACCTAAAGATATATGGTTTATCCTTCCTCACTATAATGATTGTCCATTCTTACTTCATATGAAAAAACCACCAACCTCATGTGATAAGAGCATGTATACTCTTCATGGTAGTATCTCTTACTGGGATGATGGATCGCTTCAAATATCCTCCATAGTACTGTGATTCTGAAATGGTTGTTCTTTAATGGAATACCATTAATATACCATAATGGTACCAACATGATCATAAATATTGGATACTCATATATATCAATAAATCTTAAATGGTATATCACACCAAATCGTAGATCATCTTCAATCGTAGATCAACGCAATGGTAGAAACCTCTTTCCAACATTAGGCATTTTTCTCATCTAATATTATTTTAAAAAATATTTTCCAAATTTTAATATATATTATTTTAATTAATTTAATTAAAAATAAAATATTCTTAATTATGATTTTATTGATTTTATTTTAATATTATATAATTATATGTTGTTAAAAATATCCCGAGAAAAATTATCTTTACATATACACATGCAATATCTTATTTATGATACTTTTTTTTTGAATTTTTGATATTATAATAAACAAAAAAAATTATTATTTTTATTTTAACAATTTTAGAAATTTTCATTATATATATATATTTTTTAATCATTCATTCTGGGATTTTTATGAAATTATTTTCAAATAAATAAATAGAACCAACTATCTGATATTTAGAATGGTATTTTTTAATACAAGTAACAAATATATTTTAGATGTTACTTATTTTTCTATAATTTCATTATTTTATTAACTAATAAGGAACTCTAATTTCATTGTAGTTATTGGAACACAAATTTTTATTTCTATTCAAATCACGGAATGTGATAAAAGTTTATGCAACAAGATCGATAAATAGGATTAATATAATTAAAGAGACATAAAAACAAAACATTCATACACGATTTTTGAAGTTATATAATCAGACTATAACTACTATTAAATTATTATTATTATTATTGTATTCATCATTTTGATCAACCACTATTGAAGTGATCAAAGATCATGAGTTGAATTGAATTTCAATATTATTTGGCCTTTTTCGATACATAATTGATTTCTGTTTTTTCTTAATTGTATTTAAGTATATCCACTATTTTAAACCTAGATTCATTTTAATATTTTCTAAAAAAAATATATCAAATGGTTTATTCCTCCCACATAAAATTAAGCTATGGTTTTTACTCCTAGAAAAAATTTAGGTAGGTTGTGACTGCTTGAAAAGTTAGGTGTTATACTACCATGTGAGAAAAATTTACGTTTGTATGTAATTGGGTTATAGCTCTCTATAAAAATTGAAGAACTGTTAAATAAAATTTTCCATGAAATTTAGAGTATATTTAAGAGTATACTATGATCTTAGTGATTCAAACTAGTATAAAAAACATTCGGCGTTATTTGTTTTATTTACCGTTGTACATTTAACATTATTTAACACACTTATTATCAAATTTGATTATTTAATTTTAAAAGTAATATTCTCCCCCAGCTAGTAAATATTTAAATATAATCTAAATTAAAATTATGTTAATATAATAACCTATATCCATCTACATAATCTGTTAAATGGGAGAAAAATTCATCATTTCTATATACGGTTAACTACTAACTTGCGAACCGATATAATTTCTTTTTCCCTCACTAAGGATTTAATTAATGATTATATTTGATTTTCATTACATATTTATCATTATAAATGGTCAATATATCATTTAACTTCTAACCATTCAATTCACTAAAAAATGAGAACATCATTCATGCATATGTGTGGATTACAAACTCCAAGAATCCATGTGATTCGGTTTTCATGACTACATCACATGGATGATATATATGTATATTTAAAGAATTAATATGATATTTATTATATTATGATAATTATATAAATATAAAATAATTCTTACTTTATTTCTATAATGGTCATTGAAAAATGGAATCATTATTCATGTATATGTACAACCTAACAACTCCACGATTGTAATGTAGTTTATTTTTTGTAACCATATTTGTTGGTTAGATTTAAAAGTATAATTGGTATATCAATTTTACAATTATTTCATGATTAATATTTTGGATATGGTGGAGTAATGACCACTGGGACCATATGTTTCATACCTAAGTCATTTTGGAATTATGAACCAAATATCATCAAAACATCCAACATGAATTTAAAAAATTTGCTAAATAACTATACCAAGTCAAGAGATAAAAAATAAAAAATTAACATGAAAATAAATCTTAATATGTAAATAATCAAACAAAATTTATTATTTAGGAAGATAAAGGTATTATGTGAACAGTCATACTCAAGGTAATGTACTTTATTTTAAATATCTTCTTTTTAAATTTTCCCTTAATAATCTATTTTTATTCCTTATACAAATTTTTAGATTTATTTAATGAATTTATTTATATCTATATAGTTTAATTATAAATTTATATTTATGGTTATTTTTATTTTCATTCAAAAAAATGAAAAGTAATCTTTTACAAAATGTTTTAACGTTTTTTACAAATAGTAAAAGGGGAATATTCCATTTTAATGTATATAGTGGGAATAAAATCTCCCACTATCATAAACATTATTTTATTTTTGTATTATTTATAATCATTCATGTTTTCTTTAAATAAAAAACCACTTTCCCATTATTATGGGAATTTTGATTTTGAAAATTAGCATTTAAAAAATAGTTACATATAAATATCTAAAAATAAATTCACATGGGAAAAAAGAATATTTTTATGATGAAATATTTTATTCCAGTATAAACCTTGGTTTTTTGAGCATGTTATAGATCTCCAATTCATTGGGTGAAGGGAAGGAGTTAGCCAAATTGGTTTCTCCCAAGAGATTATGGGTATATAATGTGATGGTTATTCTAAGTATAACCATAATGGTTAGTTCATGTGTAATTATGATGGTTACTCAAAGTATAACTATGGTGGTTATTCCATGTGTAAGTAATAATGATATGAAACTGATTCCCCAAGTTTTCTACATGTTTTATCTATAATTTCTATGGGTTTTAAAAGTGTACTTGGAGTAAAAATTGTTTATTTTTCATATGGAAATGATTTTTTTTCATAATATCAACGATTAATGTGATAAAAGTAAATATTTTATGGGTTTTTAGGTATTTCAATGGACTAAAATATTTCCTTATTTTATTCCCCTTACTAAACTTGTTGATCTCATCCAATGTCTTAATTTTTTTTCAACAGGGTTTAAGGATGGGTAAGGTAAATGAAGAATTAATGTTAAAATTCATGAAAATTTCTCTTGAAATGAAACCTTGTTTAAATTTAAAAGTTTTATATTCTATAAAAAATATATACTAATCAGATGTGTCCAGTTTGTAAAATATGGTTTTGTTATGATGAGTTTATTAACTATTTATCTAAAAATATAAAAGTATATGTCATTTAGGAATTAATGCTAGTAAATTATAGTCTAGAGACACTGGATTATGTGATGTTTAAATATGATTATGTATAGGTTCTCTCGATATCATAATTGAAGAATATTTTATTTTACCAACAATGTAAATATCTCATCAAATCTATGGATAATTGATTTTGGAGATTCATTCCACTCGACATCCAAAATTGTATACCTAAAAAGATATATTTTTATAAGGTTCAGTAAGGTTTATATTTCCCATGATGAAGCTATAAATATTTTTGAAAAGGGTTACATGAATTTTTGAATTTTAAACAGAGACTTGTTGGAATCGCAAGGAGTTCAACCCATATGAGTTTTACATAAGTACTTAATCAGGTTAGTTTTATAAAGTGTGTTTTTGTATAATTTTTTTAGTTGGAGTGTGTAATATCACATAAGGATCTATTTTGGTGGAAAAAGGTTCTAACTATGGAATATTGTATTTTATGATAAAATAATATTTTAATATCTCATGTTTTTGAGCGGGTCGAAATTCCTCATTATTTTTGAATATTTGAGTTTGATGGTGGGGAAAACTACCTTATTGATCTTTGGAAGATAATTCTATGAATTTCTTGATAGAAGTACTTATTTTTAGGCATAGTATATGGTTTGGTGGAAGTACTAGGAAATTTGGTTAACACAAAAGGAAGATTGGATGACCATGCTACTAAAAACATTTGATGTGAGTTTTATATGGTGGGTATATCATTTACACTATGTGTAATGGGTTCATGGAGTGTGGATAAAATTTTCGTGAAATTAAAGGCTCAGGGTATTACCCTGATGGATACACATTGTCTAAAAGTTACATGTCATGTAACTATTACATGATGTGTAATAGTTACATATAATTTATTATGAAGGCTGTGTTGTTTTAAAAGAGTCATATGGGGCTCTACCCACTTATTGATTTCCCCCTTCATAAATTGAAGAGGAACCCATGGGGTCTAACACACCACTAAATTCTTCTCTAGGTTTCCTCTATTATTCTCTCTCCATGCTCTAATCTGAGCTCCTTCGATCACATTGGAAGAATAATGGTCATTCCTTAAATTCCATTTCTTATCTTCCTTGATTATATCACATTAAAGAGTTCCAAATATGTGATATATATTTTTCCCAATTTTTAGGTTGTTCATCCAATAAAAAATTTCCATTGGATTTATATAGAGTTAGATCCCAATATCATACAAGAAAGAACCTACCAGTATGAGGTAGGTAGTTATTAGATTTATCCTTGATTTTTGGATTTTTTGAGGTTTATCTATATACATAATTTGTGGGTCGACCGAGAGAGACCCTAATAAATTAATTTATTATCTTTAAATTATTATGTTGATGAAGTGAGATACCCATAGGAATGATCCTACTACACTACAAATTTCAAGATAGATAAGGGTCTTGTACTGACCTAAGAATTTTACGTCGATGGTGTTCAATAAATTAATTCGAATTATTTAAATTGATTTCTTGAGTTCTATGGGAAAAAGAAGAACATGGAATGAGTACTAAGGAAATGTTTGATCACATGGACTGAGGTGAAATGGCTTTATAGGTTGTGCATGAATTAGGTAACATGGGGTTATTTTTATCAATAGGTTGATGCTAAATGGTTTTCAGACAAAGGAGATGAGGTCTTTGGGATGGAGGTATAGACCATGTGACTTGAGATGCTGTAGACAATCAAGGTTTAGTGACCAATTATAGCGTAATGAGGTTCTTAATGATGTTTCTTAAGATTTTTTGTGTATTTGTCTCACCATATGTTATCCAATGTATCGTTTGATTTGTGTGAACACATATAGGACTCATATTGAGGTGGTGTTGACCACTCGTTGTGGGTGGAGGCCCCATAGACTATGAAGCTAAGGTAATGGTGTTGAACATAAGATACATTTAGGGGTTATTATTGTAGAAATACACATAGATAGTGATATTCCATCTGTTGATACTGATGAGACCATCAGTTGGGGGATCAGGCTCACCATGACAATTGAGGCCATTGGCTAAGGGTATTGGGAGAAAATATATCACCATACGTCAGGATGTAAGTTGTTGATACAACAATGGCCATTTATTGGAAGGTGGATATCATCATACCACATGATGAAGGGATTCGAGTGAACACAGAATCTTTGAGAAGAGGTCATGGGAACCTAGATCCTATTACATGTGAATTCTTTACAGACACCGAGTATTTGATTGATATCAGGAGGTAACATGTGACATGATTATAAGTGTAACTCGAGGGATCACCAAGATTGATCTATAGGGGATTCAATGGTATTATTATAAGGATTTTTACCACTAAAATTATATATATATATATATATAGAAAAATATTTTATTACCTATATATAATTGGTGGAATATGTTCAAATTTACACTAATGATGGATGAATCAGGTAGAATGTTCACTTGTGGCTATTGAGAAAAAGTGGAGATGGTGTAATTTTAAATGTGTGAATTTTACTATTTTATTTATATTCAGAATACATCTTCATAATGATGGATGTAAGATATGAACACATTGGTTTGGCCGACAATGTTTATTCTCACATCCTATATGGCCCCCTTTGTACATGTATAGAATTTATGTCTTTGAGATCAGTTTTGGGATCAAGAACAATAGATGGACCTTAGTGATCATGTTGTTCTTCTTAGCACGGAATGGATGGAAAGTGACCATGGAGGTTACTACATTAGACAAAGTTTTCTTTTTCTTCCGTTTTCTTTATATATGTATGTATTGATGGTTGTCCACTAAAAACATTGTTTATATATTTTAATGTGTGACATGTTATGACTTGATTGGGCATGATTATTTTTCTACAAATGGTATGTTTTATATTTTTACACTATTGTTTCTTTGTTCTTCTAATGGATTATATTATTGCTTCCAGTATGTTATGGTACATATACAACTATATTTATATTGGGAAAATTATTATTAAAATCTCCTGAGGGTATAGTCTCCCCACTGTCACCCTATTAGACTTTTGGTGTTAGTTGAAATCCTTTAGTGTATAGGGAAGGGTGTGTAGGGACTCATCATACTCCGGTAGGGAGAAAGAGTTTTAAGTGGAATCCAGGCTAGGCACCAACAAATAGTATCGGAGTGGGATCTTTATAGTGTTGTTTTGAATCATCATAAGACCATACTATTAAAGGGTAACTCTATTATATTGGTTATAATTGACATCAAATGTTTTCATTTCTTTACGACTTACTATTTGTGCTACGACATACCAAACATTATGATATTTTCAAAACTAGGTATAAAGATCATGTTTGGGTGCTTTCATCCCCAAGAATAGAGGAAAAAATATATTTTCATGGGTGGGAAATTTATGTTCCTCTTTTCAATTTTACATTTTATTAGATTTCAACCTCGAGTGGTGCACTTGTGTGTGATTTTATTTCTTATATAGATTTTTACCATTGGACCAGTATAGAAAAAGTGGTTTTATTATGCATAATGGTAGGAAATTTGGTTCATATGATGTGTTTTTATTAATATTGTTATTGGTAACCTGTAATTCACTAAGAAGGGTTGGATTTTTTAATGTGTAAACAAAGAAGCTAAACAGTGTTATCCTACTTAGCCTATTTGGTGGAATTCTTGTTATCTTGCCTATGAATGTGGTTATAATGATATGAATATGTGATACTATATGTATTTGATATGTGGGCCATAATCTATTATAAGTAGGTGAGGATGATGATAGGGGGATATCTTTTTAGCATGTCAACAAAGATGCTAAAAAGTGCTTTTCTAGTTTGTCTATTTGGTGGAATTTTACTCTGGTATTGTGTATTATATGTGTTTCATAACCATATTTTAGGAAGGAAAGGGTACTTGTGGGTAGATTATATATGATTCCTGACTCAGATGTAGGTAGGTAGGTAGGGAGGCCATGAGACCAAATTATTATTGTCACCTAACTCTGATATGGGTCGGTGAGGGGCTGTGAAGCCGAATTTCATGTGACATGGTGTGGTAGGGGAGCATAAGGGTGGCGAGATTAGATTCATATTATAGATTTCCCTATCAAATATATATATACATACTATTATGGATATTTGACCATTGTATTGGTATTTAGTGGGTAATGGTCTATAATCTATAGTGATGCATCTAATATGGGATTGTAATATATATTGATGCATCCAAGAAGGGATTGTGATTTGTTATTATCAAGAATAAAATGGTTGTAGCCTATGCCTTGAAAAAGTTGAAGATTCATGAGAAAAGTTACCCAAATCACGATTTGGATTAAACAACAACAATTTTTTCATTAAAGATATTTTGGCATTATATTACGAATAAAGTGTTATACTAATACCAATCATAAATTATTAAATACATGTTAATGGAGAAGTATCTGAAAATTCACCATAGAAGATGGTTAGAGTTGATAAAGTATTATGATAGCTCAATAAATTACCACCCTAGGAAAGTGAACAGGGTGGCTGATGATTTAAGTAAAAATAATCAAACAATATTATCCATGACGAGGATTGAAAAAGATCTAATATTTATATATTTGATTAAGATAGACCTAGAAATCCTAAAGAAATTGGAAAAATATTATCTTGATCAAATGAATGTTCAACCCTTTATCTATGTAATGATTAAGTATGTGGATAGGGAAAATGTGGAGATTCTATTTTTTTTTTAAATTTCCCTATGGTTAACCTCGATTAAGATGGAATAGTAAGTTTTAGGAACCGTGTTTGTGTTCCTTCCATAATAGATTTCAAGAAGTCACTGTTAGAGGAAGCTCATAGTTCTTTATTAAATATCCATTATAGAAAGTTGAATATTTATAGGGACTTGAAATAATACTTTTGGTGTGATGGTATGAAGAGGGATATCACAAATTTTTTATCATAGAGCTTAGTATGCCAATAATTTTAGGCTGAAAGACAAAAGTGTAAGGGGATGTTGCATCCATTATCTATACCATAATAGAAATGGGTGAAACTCACTATGGATTATGTCACTGGACTACCGAAAACCTCTAAAGGTTTTAATTATATATGGTTGGTAGTTTATATCCTTACTAAGTGATCACAATTCATCGCTATCAATGAATACTTCTCTTAGGATAAGCATTCTAGTATATACATTATAAAAGTGATAATGTTTCATGGAGTACCAAATTCTATTATATCATATCAGGATTCAAGGATTAAATCAAAGTTATAGAAAAGTCTTCAACAATAAATTGACAGAGAATTGAATTTCAGTGATTCTTATCATCCTCACATAGGTGTTTAGTCTAAAAGAATAATTCAAACCCAAAAAAATATGTTGAGGTCCTGTTCTTTGGATTTCAAAGGTGGTTGGGATCAACTCTATCTTCTAGTTGTGTTTTGGTACAATAATATCTTTCAATCAAGAATACAGATGGAATCATTTGAAGAACTATATTAGAAGAAATTTAGAGCTCCAATGTGTTGGGATGATTTCACATAAAGAAATCTATTAGGGCCTGAGATCACTGAATAAATTACATAGAAGGTTAGAACCATTCATCATAATATCAAGCCATATCAAAATCAGTGGATATTTAATGATGATTAAAGAATGTGTGATCTATAATTTGATGTTGTGGAGAAGTTGTTTCTAGGAATCTCTCCATCGAATAAGGTGATTAGATTTAAGATGAAAGAGAAACTAAGCTCGAGGTATATCGACCCCTTTGAAATACTTGATCATATCGAGATGGAATCATATTACTCGGAACTCCCTACAAATATTTATAAATTATATGATGTGTTCAAAATATCTATCCTGAGGAATTACACACCTTACCCTTCACATGTACTGAACTTAGAGGTCATACCGCTATAGCAGAATCATTTTTATGAGGAACAACCTAGTGAAATTCAGGAACACACAAATAATGTTTTATGAAACAAGACCACTCACCTAGACAAAGATTCTTTGATAAATCACCAGTTAGAGGATTTTATTCCTAAATTTTGGATATGATGAAGAATAACAATCCTCATATTATTTAAACAAAAAATAAATTTATATGGAGAAATTCATTTTAAGGGGGGTAGAATGTAACACCCTGAGTTTGATGGGCCTTTTTCCCCAAATTAATTACTTTTCATTGATTTATTTAATTTAAATATGTCAACAAATTCCTTCCACATGGACCCTAATTTTATAGACCCAGAAACAATGCCAACATGGAATAGGTTATTTTAAACACCGATTTGGCATGCGTTATACAGAATAATGAGTTTATATAAAACATCATTTTATTATTATAATTATTTAAATAAGATAATTATAACATAACCATTAAAATTAGTAATATGAATAGTAATAAATAAATTTAAAATGTTGTTTATAATGGATTAATGTAAATAAAAAAAATTTATTTTGAAAAATATAATTTTTGTTAAAATCTTTATATATTTTGAAATACTATTTTCTAAAATGAAATGCTTTTCATGTCATTCTAAAAATTAATAAAATTAATTTTAGTCACATTTAGAAATTTAATTTGATAAAATAAACTTGATTTTTTAATTTATAATATCAAAGTTAACTTATGTTGAATTTTTTGTATTTTTTTGAGAATCATCATGTTCGGTTGAATAGTTAAAAATACTAAATTTTAATTCAAAACTGTTTTGTCATATAATATATTTATATAGTTAATTTATATTTTAATTTTCTAAAAGTATAATTAGATAATATAAGAATAAATTAATAAAATATAGGTGATGAGAAAAATTTTAAATTGAAATTGGATATAAAACCCACAATAAACATTTGACCATTTTTTACTTTAAAAACCCAATGTTTCTTTACATATGTGGGATTAGTTTTAAATCAATTTACCAATAATGTTATTTGAATTTAGAAAACAATATTCCATATATATAATCATATAAATTATTAATTTATAATATGGTTAACATTTTTTTTGACCAAAAATATTAGTTAATACAGTTAACATTAATTACAATGATTAAGGTAAAATTAGTCTTCAAAGAAGAATAAACATTAAACTTAAGGGAACAAATGACCTAAAAACTTCCCCAAGGCACATTTTATGTTCATATTGCGTCAATAGACCATATTTTTTTAGTTTAGTTGGGTTTTAATTAATTTTTTAGATAAAAATTCGGGTACACCTAACTTGTTTTTAAAATTTCCATGTGTGTCCCTTACCCTCCCTATAAAAGGACACCACCACCCCCTCTTCTCCACACCTATAAAAAAACTTATTTTAAGACAATATTTTAGAAATTAACATCCCCAGAACACTAACTTCCTCATTTAATCCTTCCTTTTGGTAGAAATCCATCCATGTAATTCCATTGTTGTCAACCAGAATGAGTTACATGAAGAAGAGGTAATATCCTTCCTCAAGCTCCTTTATTTTATTTTATTTTATTAATTCACCACCACAAATATCCATATTAAATTATTATATAACTAAAAAAGTATCATAAATATAGTGAGATATTTTTTTGATAAGGTTTATATCTACACTTATACACCCTTCCATCTAATGGGTAATGAATTTACCATTCTTATGTGTGGAGAACTACCGCCTCATGGAACAATACTGTTTGTCTTACCATTATAACCTTTCATGGTTATGAATTATGATGGACATGATATTTATATATGATATATATAATATTTATTATGTATTTATTATTATTTAATTATTTTATAAAACATCCCTTTATACATTCTGTCTTGTGTAAATATATACGATAACATTGTTTGTGAATGTGTGGACTACAACCTCCTCAAAGCTATGTGATTTATTCACAAACTACATAGAACGTATTAAGGATGGGTTTAGTGAAATTATATGATATATATTATATAATATTTCTAATTAAATAATGATATATATAAATATATTTAATTAACTTTATTTCATTCAATACAATAATAAAATGGAAGTTGCGTTCTTGCATACGTACGACATATAATCTCTAGTAATGGGTTATTATATTTCATACATATATATTATATAGATTATTATAAAAAAATAACAAGTATTCATGATTTTTAAATCATTTTTATATTATTTAAATCATGATATAACTATAAGGTCCAAATATAAAAAAAATTAAGACACATGAAATAAACAAAGAGGATATTACCCGATGCGTAACCTTAACATGCAATTGTTAATAAGTGGGTAATGTAATGTCTTAATAAAATTATTTATTGTAGTAGATATAATAATATGGTTATGTAACATATTTATAATAGAATTTCACTTATAATATAGGAATATGTTATGAGTACGGAGATATTCGAGACATAAGGTAAGGGAAATTTCATCTCACTTTTTATTTCTGTGAGATATATTCCTTAGACACCACTCATTTATTTTATATGGTATATATAATTCTCATGAATTTATTACTTTATTATTACTCTTAAATTTATTTCTAATTACCAATGCATTATATTATCTTTATTTCATGGGTTTTATGATTCAAAATCTACCAAAATAGTAAAATAGTTTTGTCTCAATATTCCTTCATTGAGACAAATTTTTTGTTATGAACCTACACTCTTTTTCAACAATTATATACGTCCATTTGACTTATTATATCATGAATCTTATTATTTTAATTATATTTTTCATATCTATTTAACTTCATTTTATTACATGGGGAGTATGATTCAGAGTTACCATGTGGTAAGAGTTTATTAAAATAATCTCTCTTTTTGTTGAGATTGTTAATGATTATGTTTTATTTTTTGAAATATTATGATCCATCTCTCAAAAGCTCTAATAATTTTTCATATAATCTATTTATTCATGATATATTCATATTTTAATACCATTTTTAATCTCTTTAGATCATAAGTTGTTTAATATAATGAACTTATGAAAATATAACATTACTACTCTTTTGGGATGGAAATCTCATTTATTTTAAAAACCATGTCTTCAAAAATGTTTTTAAAATGATATTTTATGCTCATTTTCAAGGAAAATGTTTTTCTAATTTTTTTAAATTTTTCATAACTTTCTTTAGATTTTTTAATCTATTTTCAATGGAGAAGATATTTAAAAAATGTATTACATTTTAATAATCATTTTTCAAAGTAGAAAGGATATTTTTGTCAAGAAATGTTTTAAAAGAACTTTCAAAATTATTTACCATATAAGATGACATATGTTGGTGTTATTCATACCTTTAGGGAAAATGGTTTATTTTTCTCCATTAATATTATTTCTCTAAATGGTTTATGTTTTGATGGAATGATGTTTTTGAATCTATTTTCTCTGTCACGAGTTGTATGCTTTTAAAACCCACTTCTTTTCAGGGGTTGTGATTTTGATGAAATAAATATGAAAAATGTATCTTTTTATATAGTTTATGATACAATTACATTTTTATGATAAAAATTTCATTTCATGGGGTACGATATGATTGTTTATTATTTTTTAGCACATGTATGTATGATTTCATTATGAGATATGTGGGACCTATATCTTCCTCCAATGCATTGGGTAAATATTTATATCTCAAGAGATAGACTATTATGGTTTTGGGAGTGGTCCTTGACAACTAGTATGGACACGAGAGTTAACCATGACTTAAAAGATGGCATGGTTAGTGAACTCATACAAATAATATTGCCATGGGGTGAACCATGACCACCATAATGATATGGGGAGTGAAATCATACTACTAATACAATTGTGGGAGTGAACCATGACTACCAAAATTGTATGGGGAGATAACCCATACTACAAAGATGGAATTAGAAGTGATGCCTTGACTATTATGGAAATTATTTTTACATGACTATGTATATTCCATATTTCTTTATCTTATTTCTATGTTATGATTTCATGGATTATGTTTTTTATTTCCTTATGATTCATGTCTTGTGAACTTCAAATCATTATTCCATGATTTATGTGTATGATATTTGATATGAAGGGAATGATATACTATTTTCATAATATTGTTCTCATACCCTTATAATCATGATTATGCTTAAATATCACCATTCCTTACCCTCACTGATCATATGATATCACCCCTTTCTATGTTTACTTCACCGAGTTATGAATATATGTATGATGCTTGATGTGTATAAGAAGGGTGTTAATAAAGAAAAACCTAGTGTGAGATAATTTTGGTCACTTATGTATCAGTGTTTATGTTTCCATGTTTCTAAAGGCACTATACTAGAATGGTATTTGGGATTTTTTTGTATACTGTTTTATGTATTCTGAAAAATGTAATCTATTCATAATGTATGAAACAAGAGGGTCACTATAGACTGAGTTGGTCTAGAAAATCTTTGACTATCTCAGGACACCCCCATGCCAGAGGGTAATGCTAGTGACCTATATGTTTAGACGACAAGAAATGTACTAGTGGGATGTATAGGTACATGCAGGAAAACTTGAGCGGCTGGCATAAAATTATTTTAAAGCTAGGTTCATTGAGAATTTTTTTATAGATATTTTGAGGGAGGACAGAGCCTGAATGTTTATGAATCTTAGATAGGGTTATACAACATTCATGGACATTACTTCTGTAACAACCCATGATTTCAAAGTATGTTATTTATTCAAAGTAATTCAATAACTTGCACTACACGCAACACCGAGTTCAAGCGCACCACAACTTACCAAACTAGCCGTTCAAAAGCAGTTATGAATAGTATTAACTGAATTTTTAACTTTATATAATCCTTATAATTTTAGAATCCATATTATGAGTTTCTGAGACATAATGTATGAACAAATACATTTTTTCACATAAAAGAATTAGTTTTCAAAAAAATGCAATTTTACCACCTTTTAATGGAAAACATTCATTAAATCCAATATTTGAAACTTTTATATATTCAATTTGACAAAATAAACTTCTTCTTTTGAATTGGGAAATAATAATTTAGTTTCAATAAATTTTTGGTGTTATTCTGATAACTTTCATATTTGGGTGAATAGTGAAAAATACTATATTTTAACTAAAAACAACTTTTTTAATCAAAATAATTTATAGTGTTAAAATATAAATTTTAATGGTTTGGAAGTACAAATAGATTATATTTTTACCATTTAATCCATTGGTGGTCATTATAAGTAATTTTACATTTAAATTGGACATAAACAAGTGTCAATCTTGTGATAGTTATTATTTCTTAAAAATGCGCCTTTTGGTTTTGACAACGGGGATTAATTTTAAATTAATACACGCAAATTTTATGTTTTGAATTTGGTAAAATAGAAATCATTTTGGGATTTAGAATATCAAAATTATCCTAGGGTGATTTTTTGGTATTTTTCTGAAAACTTTCAATTTTTGATGAATAGTGAAAAACACTGAGTGACTGTTTAAAATGGGATTTTTATTTAAATAATTATTTATTTTATTTAAATTTATTTTATTTCAAAATAGATACATAATACCTATATAAATTCAATGTAATTCATTGGAGTTAGTTTATTATAATTTTAGATATATAAAAATTTTATAGAACTTTTTCACAGTCTTTTACCCACCTCCTAGGAGAATTTGTAAATTCACATAAAACATAATTTTACTACTTTTGTGAGTTGAATTTCGAAAATCCAAGAGACACGGTTAATATAAAGGAGTAAAATGTGGTTCAATAAGATAAAAATAATTTTTGATGAATAGTAACTTTTTACTTTTATTTACCACGATTAAAAGTAAATAGGGTAATTAAGGGTAAAAATGATATTATTATTATCCTAAAACATGTACTAATTATATTGGATAAGTGTAATTAGAAAAAAAACAACCTTAGAAATAAAATATGACCCTTTAGGTCCACTTGGATTAGATTAGGACATTTATTATTATTTAATTTAAAGAAGAGTTAAAAGTGTTAAATTCAAAGTTTATTAACAAAACCATTTTTAATAAAGAGTTATACATAAGATAAATTCGACTATAAATATTCATTATAAAGATAAAAATATTTAATACATCATGGTATTTTATTTATAATTTTTATACATTAAATAATTAAATTTATTTATGACACAATGATGATGCAGTAATTACCTTATTAATGAAAGAATCAAATAAATGGTATTATAAATATTAAAATAAGTATAATTTTAAAGTTTTTATGACATCCAAGAATTTTATAGGTTAATATGACATGTTAGGGATGATTCGATGTATCTTTTTCTAAGTAATAAAGTTTTGATGACTTTCACAAAAACAAAATACCAAATAGTGTCAAAATTGACAGAAATGAATATTTATAACAAATACTATATTATTGGTTGATATAATGTTCCTAAAAATGTAAGTTTTTTCAAAAGTACTTAAATAACATTATAAATGTCATTAATAAGCCACTTTAGGTTCTCTTGGAAGTTTAGAGTATGTTTATTAAGCATATAGAGTATGAATACCATAAGACTCGGTAAAAGTTAAACTATTTAACTAAGAGTTAAATATAAATGATAAGGTTAAAATGGTAACCAAAACATGTCTAAAACCTATTGGTTGAGATTATTTATACCCATAACCACATAAGGATCTAAATAAATTCATTTGGAGCCATTATAAACCGAATATTATTGTATAATAAATTAATACTTTAATCTTTTCCTAAAGTGACCCTCACCCCTCTTATAAAAGGTCACTTCCCCTTCTCTAAAATTCACACCTCCAAAGCGATTTGGCTGGGCCAAAACCTGCCCAAATATCCTCCCAAAATCCCTCACTTTATCCTAGAGGCCTTAGTTGGATCAGAAAACCATCCTAAGGAGCCAATTTGATCAAATCAAAAGGAATAACCCGAAGAAGAGGTAATGATTTCACCACCCTCTTTGAAGTTCTCTTATTCTTCCACTCACTCTTTGTTTTTTTCCATTATAAAATAATAACTCCAGTATATTATATATAATTTTATGTTATTATAAATATGGAACAACTATATTCATTATTATATCTATCTTAGGAATGATAATGTCACCATGCGTGCGTACGTACGACTTACTATCTCCACACGGTGGTGTAATTTGTTATTCAACACTATGTTATTTGGATGGATATAATGATGAGTAATATGTATATATACAATGAAAATAACATGATAATGTCTCTATAAAATTAATATACCATCCAATTCCATATTTTTAAAGAAATGATATTGTCTCTTGTGCGTACGTACGGATTACTATCTCCACGACGCGATGAGATTCATTTCCACATTCACCATTCATTTACGATTATAAAAATATATATTACTAATAATTATATAATATATGAAATAATAATTCTACTGGAGATATATATATATTTACATACATATATATATATATATATATATTTACTTACATATATCATGTTCACATAGTTCCGTTTAATACAATATGAAAACAAAAACAACGTTTATGCGTACGTACGGACTACCGTGTCCATAAATGGTGTTTTTAATTTTCATATATATTTCTATTAAACACATTTATTTTCGAAATATATATGATATATAAATAAAGTTTTATATTCTGGAAGTATTTAAATCTTGATCTAAGTGATACAATCAAGAGTAACAAGTTAAAACACGCACGATAAAGAAAGCGATTATTACCCGAAATGTTAATTTAACATGGAAATTATTATTAAATGGGTAGTATAAAGTCATAAAATAATCATGTATGATATCATAAATATTAATATGGTTCTGTTATAATTTTGTAACATTCTACGATCTTCATACAGGAGGTTAAACGTACCCTTGACTAAAGAAATGTTCTAGGTAAGGGTTAATTCCTCAATCTCATTATTATCCAAGATTGTTTATGTGTAAGTATTTACTGGGACATTTTTATCATCCATGTCCATTTTTCATAAAAATGATTTCAAAATGAATATTTTAAGCATTTTTGAAAGGTACTCTTTATCAATATCAGAATATTAAATGTTTTAAAGATTTATCTTTCTAAATCTTTTTAATTAATGTCTATGTTTTAAAAATGATTTAAAGGATTTGTTTGTATGGACATGAATGTTTTGAAATGATAATTATTTTCAAAAGTCTCAAAGTGGTATGGTACAATTTGATTCAAAAATATCTTTTAAATTAATTCCTTTATAAATGTGTGACTTTTAAATGATTTTACAAAAATTATATTTC
The DNA here is from genome assembly GCA_963277665.1 of Viscum album. Classification (NCBI taxonomy): domain Eukaryota; kingdom Viridiplantae; phylum Streptophyta; class Magnoliopsida; order Santalales; family Viscaceae; genus Viscum; species Viscum album. Next base: position 1,820,693,611 of record OY728146.1, on the reverse strand, counting down.
TCTCAAAAAGTTTTACTCATCATTTTCAACAATTCCAGCATCCTTTACTAGATATTATTTTTTATTGAGGTTGATTTATTATAATAAAATATTACATATTGTAATGAATGAGTTATGATATGTTTTTATGTGGATGTTCTATTTTTATACCATTCATGGGTTATGGTTAATGTATTGTCATTTTGTATGCTAGTTTAAATACGAATGTTTATGTTTTGTTTCAGCTATTCATATGAGGAATGCAGTGGACTTAGTAAGTGATTGGTGGAGCCCGCTATAGCTCCTAGATGAATCGGTAGGTCTCATGAGACAAACTAGTCTCTTGGAACAAGGACTTGACAAAAATTTTATTTGTAGTCTTGGCACGAGGCCTTGACTATGTGGTAATGATGTCTGGTATTAGGCATTCCTTAATTGTAAAATTAGTTATTACATGTGATTATTCGACTAGTAGAATATCCAGGTGAATAAGTAAATGACATTACTTCATTCCATTTTTTCCATATTATGCTAAAGTTCAAGTTTAAAAGGCTTTTTTTATTACACATCTTGCCTTAAAATTTTATAGCTTCCACTAAATTATTTACCCTTACTGAGCATCTGAGCTCACCCCTTTCTTATGTTTTATTTTCCTAGGATTCCAAGAAGTGTATTATGATTGATATGCAGGGTTAAACTAAAGGGAAAAATGGAATTATCAAATAACTATCTATGCTGTGTTTTATGTTTCAAATTTAATGTAAAATTATTATATGTAATATATTTTCCAAGACTGCTAAACCGATCGGTCCTTCAGGACTTGATTCCTTCTAATTATGCCAATGTATTAAAATAATGCACTGTCTCTTGGTAACTGGGGTCGGGGCATTACAGTTGGTATCAAAGGAAGTTTAGCAATAACTTTGGAAGATAGATTTAGATAAACTTTGATTAGATCACATAGACCAAAGATCGACTTTGAGAATTAGTATAGAAGCACTTCCTAGAATTTTGGTAATGTATAGATTTTGTGAGTTTTCCAAGAAAGTACATATCTGTCTGGATACGAGAAGGTAGAGGTAGCTCTGGCACATATGTACCTAGGGGTAAAACCCGAACACACCACTTTGAGCTAGACTCAAACGAGAACTGGTGCACGATAACGGGCCTTGCTGCACTCTTGGTTACAACACTCCCAGGGGATATGCTTAGGATAATTCTCATTTTCTTTACAAACTACTATGAAGGGTTTATGAATATATACCTCCTAAAAGATTTTTTTTTGATTATGGATTATATCCATAAACTATTCCATTTATGTTAGGTATTTTACATGTTTGAAATTATGAATTGCGATCCATAAACTGACCTAGTGTATTCCGTTGTTTAGAAATGGCGCGCAGTAGAAGGAATGCAAACTCCATCAATACATATGATCCAAAGAGTAATAAGGATTATATATTTCATGGTATTAAGCCAAAATTTAGAAGGAAATAGTCTCCCATGTATTCTTAACATATGAATAAATAATATCTTGTGTTAATAAGATAAGTAAATAATTCTCTGAATCTTATGGCTTTAAAGGGAAGCCAGAGAAGAAAAGGATGGTAGAAAGAAATATGGATAAAGGGAAAGAAGGATTTTCTAATATGTGATAAATGTGGAATGAATCACCTTGGTAAATGCTTGAAGGGAATGTGAGTTTGTTATAAGTGTGGAGAAAAAGGACACCAAGTACGTGATTTCAAGGGTAAGAAAAAGTTTTCAAATGTAAAAGGCCTCATCTGTAAAGTGTTGAGACACAAAGCGAATCAATGTCCCATTCATAAGAGTATACTACAAATGATGTTATTGGATAATAATCAAGTTATGATACTACCTCATATGAAGAAGAATGACTATTGTTCTTATGTTGTTTTTATAGAATTATTTCATTTGAGTGTTGTATCAACAATATACTGGTTACATGAATTATGGAGACAAATAAGGATTGTATTGCAGTACCATTTCATTGGGAATTTGAGATTATATGGTCTTGATACTAAGGTAGTAATTTTGGAACAAGAGATGTTTGATTTTTTTAATTCAGGATGTTTCAGTGTTGTAAAAGAATACACGATGAAGGCGTTCACATGTTATTACCTTGAAAATAGGATCTCATTATGTTTAAATTCCTTATAAACATTGGAATGAGAGTTTGGATATAAGTATTTTGGATAAATATAAAGGTTTTAATGGATTATGTTTGAAATTGGATACTATTATTAAGGTTATTTTTGGATTGCCATAAAAAGGACAACTTTGATGTCGGGCGGCAACCCGTCACATCTGGCAAGGCCGTGAGACTTGAACCCGCAACCGAAGGGAGGCAAGGGTGTATCACCTATCATTGACCCACATGATGTCCTAGATTGAATAATGTAGTTTTTTTAAAAGGTCGGATATGTGAATTATAAATTCATTATTTTTGGAATCCTATAAGATTAGGATAAATAAAAAAAAATATTTTTTGAAATATTTTAGAGTGAAAGATGAGTTTGTGGTAGGAATTAGTTGAAGGATGAAACTATACTTGTCAATTATATATATATATATATATATATATATATATATTCCCAATAATTTTATTGATAAATTAATTATTAAACTTTAGGAAAGGTATCTTAAACACAAAAATGTTTTATCCTAATATCTTACGTTTTTTTGAACCGATGGTATTTTAAATCATCATAGATTGATGTCTTTGAGACCCACAATTCTAAAATTGTTTGTGATTGATGAACTCAATAACTACCTATAAATATTTACATTTTCCTCCAATTATGCGTCTCTAATTTCCACCAATTTTCTCCTAATCGAAATCATAATTTGGTGGTGACTTTTTCATTCCCCATTTCCTCTCATTAAGATTAAAATTTATTAACCCATTTTACTATGTGGGTTTTCCCACATAGGTATTTTCTATTTTCAAACTTTTATTGTCAAAGAACAATTTCAAATTGTGAGGACGAAATTTATTGAAGGAGGGAAGAATGTAAGACCCTAAGATTTCAAAGTACGTTGTTTCTTCAAAGTAATTCAATAACTTGCACTACAAGCAACACCGAGTTCAAGCACACTATATCTTACCAAACTAGCTGTTCAAAAGCAGTTATGAATAGTATTAACTGAATTTTGAACTTTATATAATCCTTATAATTTTAGAATCCATATTTTGAGTTTCTTATACATAATGTAAGAACAAATACATTTTTTCATATAAAAGAATTATTTTTCAAAAAAATGAAATTTTACCGCCTTTTAATGGTGAACCATTTTTAAATCCAATATTTGAAACTTTTATATATTCAATTTGAAAAAATTAACTTCTTCTTTAGAATCAGGATATAAGAATTTAGTTTCACTAAATTTTTTGTGTTTTTATGATAACTTTCATATTTGGGTGAATAGTGAAAAATACTATATTTTAACTGAAAAAAACTTTTTTAATCAAAATAATTTATCGTGTTAAAATATACATTTTAATGGTTTGGAAGTATAAATAGATTATATTTTTACAATTTAATCCAATGGTGGCCATCATAAGTAATTTTACATTGAAATTGGACATAAACAAGTGTCAATCTTTTGATAATTATTATTTCTTAAAAATAAGCCTATTGGTTTATACAACGGGAATTAATTTTAAATTAATAAATGAAACTTCTATGTTTTTAATTTGGTAAAATATACATCATTTTTGTATTCAAAATGTCAAAATTATCCTAGGGTGAAATTTTGGTATTTTTCCGAAAACTTTCAATTTTTGATGAATAGTTAAAAACACTGAGTTATTGTTTAAAACTAGATTTTTATTTAAATAATTATTTATTTTATTTAAATTTATTTTAGGTCAAAATATATACATAATACCTATATAAATTAAATGTAATTAATTGGAGTCAGTTTATAAAAATTTTAGATATATAAAAATTTTATTGAACTTTTTCACCGTCTTTTACCCACCTCTTAGGAGAGTGTGTAAATTCACATAAAACTAAATTTCACCACTTCTGTGAGTTGAATTTCTAAAATCCGAGAGACATGGTTAATATCAAGGTGTAAAATGGGGTTCAATAAGATAAAAATAATTTTTAGTAAATAGTAACTTTTACTTTTATTTACCACGGTTAAAAGTAAATAGGGTAATTAAGGCTAAAAATGATATTATTATTACCCTAAAACATTTAATAATTCTATTAGATAAGTTTAATTATACCAAAAAAACATTAGGAATAAAATATGACCCTTTAGGTCCACTTGGATTAGATTAGGACATTTATTACTATTTAATTTAAAGAAGATTTTAAAGTGTTAAATTCAATGTTTATTAACTAAAACATTTTTAATATAGAGTTATACATAAGAAAAATTTAAATATAAATATTAATTAGAAATAAAAATATATTTAATACATCATGGTATTTTATTTATAATTTTTATACATTAAATAATTAAATTTATTTATGACACAATGATGATGCAGTAATTACCTTATTAATGAATGAATCAAATAAATGGTATTATAAGTATTAAAATAAGTATAATTTAAAAGTTTTTATGACATACAATAATTTTTTAGGTGACTATGACATGTTATGGATGATGAAATGTATCTTTTTCGAAGTAATCATGTTGTGATGACTTTCACAAAAACAAAATACCAAATAGTTTTCAAATCGACATAAATTAATATTTAAAACAAAAACTATATTATTGGTTGATATAATATTCTAAAAAATTTAAGGTTTAGACAATGGGATTAAATAATATTATATATGTCATTAATGAGCCACTTGAGGTTATCTTGGAATTTTAGAGTATGTTTATTAACCATATTGAGTAAAAATACATGAACACATGGTAAACATTAAACTATTTAACTAAGAATTAAATCTAAATGACAAGGTTAAAATGGTAACCAAAACTTTTCTAAAACCTATTGTTTGAGATTATTTAGACCCATAACCACCTAAGTCTCGAAATAAATTCATTTGGAACCATTATAAACCGAATATGATTGTATAATAAATTAATACTTTAATCTTTTCCTAAAGTGACCCTCACCCCTTTTATAAAATGGCACTTCCCCTTCTCTCAAATTCACACCTCCAAAGCCATTTGGCTCGGCCAAACCCTACCCAAATATCCTCCAAACTTCCCTAAATTGATCCTAGAGGCCTTATTTTTATCATAAAGCCAACTTAAGGAGCCCTTTTGATCAAATCAAAAGGAAGAACCCGAAGAAGAGGTAATGATTTCACCACCCTCATTCAAGTTCTCTTATTCTTCCTCTTAATATTTCTTTGTTTTTTTCCATTATAAAATAATAAATATAGTATATTATATATACTGTGATGTTATTATAAATATGTAACAACTATATTCATTATTCTTTCCATATTATGAATGATAATGTCACCATGCGTCTGTACGTACGACTTACCATCTCCACGCCATGGTGTAATTTGTTATTCAAGACTATGTTATTTGGATGGATATAATGATGAGTAATATGTATATAAATAATTAAAATAAAATTCTAATGTCTGTAAAATTAATATACCATCCAATTACACACATTTAAGGAATTGATATTGTCGCTCGTGCGTACGTACGGATTACCGTCTCCACGATGCGATGAGATTCATATCCACATTCACCATTCATGGACAATTATAAAAATATATATTACTAATAATTATGTAATATATGAAATAATAATGATAATGTAGATATATATATATATATATATATATTTACTTACATATATCATGTTCACTTAGTTCTGTTCAATATGATATGAAAACGAAAACAACGTTTATGCGTACGTACGGACTACCGTCTCCATAAACGATGTTTTTCATTTTAATATATATGTCTATTATACATATTTATTTTCTAAATATATATGATATATAAATCATGTTTTATATTCTATAAGTATTTGAATCTTAATCTAAGTGATACAATCAAGAATAACATGTTAAAACACGTACGATAAAGAAAGCGATTATTACCCGAAATGTTAATTTAACATGGAAATTATTATTAAATGTGTATTATAAAGTCATAAGTAAATCATGTATGATATCATAAATATTAATATGGTTCTGGTATAATTTGATAACATACTACGATATTCATACAGGAGGCTAAACGTACCCTCGACTAAAGGAATGATCAAGGTAAGGGTTAATTCCTCAATCTCATTATTATCCAAGATTGTTTATGTGTAAGTATTTACTGGGACATTTTTATCATCCATGTCCATTTTTCATAAGAATTATTTCAAAATGAACATTTTAAGCATTTTTTAAAGGTACTCTTTATCATGATCAGAATTTTAAATGTTTTAAATATTTATCTTTCTAAATCTCTTTAATTAATGTCTATGTTTTCAAAATTATTTTAAGGATTTATTTATATGGACATGAATGTTTTAAAATGATAATTATTTTAAAAAGTTTCAAAGTGGTATGGGACACTTTGATTCAAAAATCTCTTTTAAATTACTTCCTTTATAAATGCGTGACTTTTAAATGATTTTACCAAAAGTATATTTCTCTCAAAAAGTTTTACTCATCATTTTCAACTATGTCAGCATCCTTTACTGGATATTATTTTTGCTTGTTGTTGATTTATTATAATACAATATTCTATATTTTATTGAATGAGTTATGATATTTTTGACTGTGGATGTTCTATTTTTATACCATTTATGGTTTATGGTTAATGTATTGACATTTCGTATGCTAGTTTTAATATGAACGTTTATGTTATGTTTCAACTATTCATATGAGGAATGAAGTGGAATTAGTAAGTGATGGGTGGAGATTGCTATAGCTCCTCGATGCATCGGTAGGTCTCATGAGACACACTAGTGTCCTGGCACAAGGCCTTGACAAAAATTTTATTTGTAGTCTTGGCATGAGGCCTTGACTATATGGTAATTATTTCCGGTATTAGGCATTCGCTCATTGTGAAATTAGTTATTACATGTGATTATTCGAATAGTAGAATATCCATGTGAATAAGTAAATGGAATTACTTCATTTTATTTTTTCCATATTATTCTAAAGTTGAAGTTTAAAAGGCTTTTGTTTTTATTACACATCTTTCCTTAATATTTTATATCTTCCTTTAAATTATTTACCCTTACTGAGCATCTGATCTCACCCCTTTCTTATGTTTGATTTTTTTTAGGATTCCAAGATGTGTATTATGATTGATATGCAGGGTTAAGCTAAAGGGAAAAATTGAATTCTCAAAGAACTATCTATACTGTGTTTTATGTATCAAATTGTACTGTAAATTTAATGTATGTAGTCTATTTTACACGACTGCTAAACTGATCGGTCCTTTGGGACTTGATTACTTGCAATCATTCTAATGTATTAAAATAATTCACCGGCTATAGGTAACTGGGGTCGGGCGTTACAACTTCAAACTCACAAAAATATACCATTTTTCACCAGCTATGGTGGGTGCTGACATCGCTTTGGTGAGGATATTTGAGGATGGTTTATGGGAATAAATCAAGTTACATGTGAATATCTTTAGGCTAATATTCATCTGATAGGTGGTCAAATAGGAACTGATAACTGAGGGGAATCTGACAGACCAATCATATTCGAGAAGGTTGAACACATTAGGAAATTTTAGCGGTGATGCTTTAGGTTACAAGAATCTGGGATATTAGGAATCTCAATTGGGAAGTCAGGCCAGAGATTCAGGTAGACAACCATGGAGTGGGTATTCGGTAGTATTATTTTAGTGTTGGCACCCAGGACATGTCCATATCTAGTGTAATCGGGTTCTGAAGGAGTGTCAGGCATGTGGCTAGATGGTCCATTTAAAGAGATTTTTCTGGACTCCATCTCAAATATTTGTTTGATAGGGACTGAGACAAAATTAGGGAATTTATTTCAGACAATGAGAGGTACTATGTGTTCGTAGTTGGTATTTAGCTACATGCAGAGGTCATGGAAGAGATAGTGGGACCCGAAAATGGGTTCAGTTTCTAGTAGCTGGTGCAGATCTGTAGAGAGGCCATGCCTCAAGTAGTTAGGATTTAGGCTAGGTGAATGAATTATATCTTCTAGGTTCATTGAAGCGTAGGGAGTTGATGAAATTTACATTGGAACGACTGGGTTTCTTCTTTTCTTGTATTTTTCTAGTTTTGGTGCATGTGTTTTATAGATTTTTTTTTGACTAACCAGGCTCTGGTTAGTAGGTTGGAATTAGTCATGGTTTTTGATATATAGATATATATATATATGTATGTATGTATGTATGTATGAGTTTAAATACTCTGTGACCGATTATGGGCATCAATCCGATGTGGGATTTATATGAGGTCCATAGGAACCTAGATTTTGATTGGCATGCATATGTATATATGATGCAGGATTATTTTGGGAATCTATTGAGGTGAAGGATTTTTTGGGAATCTAATGTGTTGTATGAAATTATTGGTTTCAAATATTAAATGATCATTATTTGATAACTGGATGAGGTGAATGAATGATGATGCATCATGGGAGGAATTATTATTATAGGGATGGTCGGTGGAACCATGATATGTTTGATTTAGGTTGGTAAGTTAGTAGGTAGGTATCTCTAAAGGTGGAGATCTCCGTGATTGTATCTGTCCTATGAATTAATGATCAAGGTAGACCAGGTGATAAAAATTAGATGGGTATGTTTGGTACCATCTCTGGTTAATGCTTTATAGCCCATTGATGAGCTATGTTAAGGTGGATAGATTTTAATGTCATGGGTTTTTGAATGGATTGAAATTCATATGAATTTTTGAATTTTTGAGTTTGGTTGTTAGGATAACTCATTTCTTATTATGAAGAACCAAATTATGAGAGTTTATTGAACAAAAGTTCTATTTTCAGGCATGGTCTATGGTTTTGTAAGAGTCTTGATTGATTGAACAAACACCAAAGGAAGTGTAGATGGATAGAATACTAAAAATAGCTACATTGAGATTTACATGGCATGTATGTGAGTACTGGGTTCATGGGGTGTGGCCAAAATATTCATGATGTACAAGGATTGAGGTCTTACCCCAAGGTATAAATGATGTGTAGCTGTTACACATCGTGTTAATGTTAAATGACGGGTAACAAGTACACACTGTTTATTATGTGGGCTGTGTTTTTTAAAAGTGGCATAGAGGGATTGGCCTATATTATTATTTTTATCTTCATGAAAATTGAAGGCTCCCATGGTGCTTCAAACACATATCCCTTATCCTCTAGGTTTCCATTATTATTATATATCTGAGATCTGATCAGAGCTCTGTCTACCATGATGGAAGTGTGGGGGTAAGTCTTTGACTCATCTTCCTTCTCTTCCTTGTTTATCTCATCAAACATTGTTCTATATTAATGCACGATATTTGGCCTATTTTCAGGAGTTATTTTAAAACTCCATTTTAATCCAATTTTATTGGAGTTAGAGGCCAATATTCGACGAACGAGTACCTACTATTATTAAGAAGGTGGTTCCTAGCTCTCCCCTTGATTTTGTGAATATTTTAGGACTGTGTTCTTTATATTTTGTGGGGGTCAATCGATCAATACCCTTACAAATTCACTTATTGTATTTAAATTATGATGTTGATGTTGTAAAACACCCCTAAGAATGCTCCTGCTATACTAAAAATAGGCTGGTTGAGTAAGGGGATAAGACCAACCATGGAAGTTTAGCTAAAATGTATTTGTTAAATTAAATTTAATTGTTTAAATTGAATTTATGAGTTCTAGAGGAACATAAAAGCCTTTGCTTGAGGATTTAGGTGATGTCAATCACATGGTCTAAGGTAACGTGTTTCTTTAGGTTAGCCATGGCTTATGTTGGGTTTATGTTTACCACTAGGTTGTGGTGACATGGTCATCAGACTAATGAAACAAGGTCCTCGGGATGGGGGCATGGATGGTGTGACATAAGATGGTGTTTACCATCATGATTTAGTGACTAGGTCATAGGGGAAATGTGATGGATGATGTGGCTTAGAATGTTTTATGATTTCCACTCACCTTTATTTGGTCAACGCCCCATTTTAGACATGTGCGCACATATAATATTCAGATTGGGGTGTGTTTGACCCCTAATTGTGGGTGAATCCCCCAATAGACTATGTGACATAGATGATGATATTGACCATTATATACATTTGTGGGTGATCACCATATAAATCCTCATGGATGGTGAACAATAAATTGATGGTGATGAGATAATTGGTTGGGGGATGAGGCTCACCATGACACATGAGTCCATTAGGTGAGGATATTGGGAGGACATATATCACTGTACCTCCAGTCCTCAACTATTAACCCAATGATGATTAGTTATTAGAGGATGGATATCATCGTGCCTCAGGACCTATAGATTTTATCCAATGTTAATAATTGTGTATATGTACATAGGATCTGTATATTATTACTTGGGAATGCAATAAGGATATTAGGTACTTGATGGTTGGAACAAGGTTTCTGGTGACATGATTATAGGTAGAACCTAAGGGTTCACCTGGATTGATCATTAGGGGATTCTGTTATATTATTCCATGAATCCTCACCATTGTAATTATATATATTAATTCATATGTTTTATTCCAAATATAGAATTTAGGGCACATGTTCAGACTTATAAATATGATGGATGAAATAGGTATAATGCTCACTTTTGGATGTTGAGAATAAGATGAACTAATGTAATATTTAATGGGAGGGTTTTATTGTTTTATTTAAATTCAGTATTCACATTCATAATCATGGATGTAAGACATGAACACATTGGTGGTGTCTTACTGAATTCATCCTCACACCCTACATGGGCCCCTTAGGATATGTGAAAACTTTATATCTTTGAGACTAGTCAAGGGATCATGCATATGAGTTGGACCATAGTTGTTGTGTTGTTCCACATAGCATGGGATGGATAGCAAGGGACCATGGTGGTTCTTGTATCATCTATAGATTATTTTTTTAGTATGCTTTATATATGTTTGTACTAACAGTTTACCATAGAAGACCTTCTTTTTCTGTTGATATGTATGAAATTTTATGGCTTGTTTTGGAATTCTCATATTTCAAGAAATGGTTTGTTTTATTGTTATTAAACTTTTCATTCCTTATTCTTCCACTGGACTATGTTGTTACTTCCACTTTTCATCATTATTATCTTCACCTGAGGGTATAGTATACCCACTATCACCTCCTTATTTACAAATTGTTATTCAAAAAACTTTTCCATATGGGGAGGGGGGTGTGCCTAAGGCTCTGTGGAACTTCAGCCTCGAGCATGATTTTTATGTGGCATCTAGGTTGGGTACCTACAAAGAAGAAATAATGATTGTTTAAACATCAACTGATCAAAGTTCAAAATTATGAAATTTTCATTTTAGGCATATGAATGATAAGAATATGCAAGTATTTAAGGCCAAATGAATGTTCTATCTTGATCACATAAAGTATAGAACATGTGAGAGTTATATCCTATTAAAGAAGAATAATGTTTTGTTTTTTATAAATGAAGGGGCATAGAAGAATAAAAAACTGGAGCTCATTTACATGGTTTTTTGGGGGCCAACTCTAGTTTGTTCTCATGGGGGGATATTATACCATGTCACCTTCATTTATGATATAACATATAAAGTTTGAGTGTTTTTTTCTAAAACCCAAATCCATGGTTTCTAGAATACTCACTCAACGGATATCCGTGGCAGTAAAACATAATATAATGGATATAAAATTATTATTTACTAAAAATTATGTTTAGTATGAATGAAGAGTGTTTCTATAGTTTTGATAAAAGAATGAAATATAGTTTGAAATGATTATGCCTATGACATTAGAGAAAAATGGGGTTAAAGAAATTATGAATAGAATAATAAATGATAATGATCATAGAATTAGGCTACATTCAAGGTTATTAAAGGAGTTTTGGTGTGAATATATCAACTGTGATACTGATATTTTGAATCGGGGTCCTTCCACAATATTAGGTAATTGCCTTTTAGAAGAAAAATAGAATAGAATATCAATTGATATTTCTCACCAGATAGTTTCCAAAAGTGTTTCATTCATCCATATTGAGTCCAGGGAAAGAGATAAGTTTTAACTAAAATACTAAATAGTTTTCTTTTTATAGTATAATGGAGAAAAATTTTATTTTCATCTCATTGATATTGACTTATTGAAGGTCATTATAAATGATAATGTTTTCTTTAATGAGAGGATCCCATGTAAGTATTAAAGCTTGGTGGATGATATTGTTTTAAGAAATAAATAACACATGAAAAAATTTATCTTAATGGAATTATAGAATATTCAAATTGTTTATCGGGTACTCAAGTTCTAGATATATTAGAATATCTAGAATATTTTTTGGATAGATTTCATATTTCGTTAGTATCATCAAGGCCAGATGTACACAAAATATTTAGTAATGTGGAAGTTTAGGGATGATTTTCCAAATATATGGTTTTGGAAAGAGCATAAAATTTTGCTAAATTGAGGTGTTTAACTAGGTTCATATGATAAATTAAAAGTTTTAGAACTATTCTACATTACTTAATTCTTAGGGGTTGTAGAGAACCCAAAATACCATAAGAGACATCAAAACTCAGTAATATATAGTAGTGGTATTTTTCAATGAATAAGGAAATGGATTCATTATATGTTAAAAGACCTTCAATAAATGGAAAGTGTTGATTTATCAAAAAAAATATCTAGTTTTTAAGCACAAAAAATCTGAATGATTATTAACCTAGATTCATTAAAAATACTATATCATGAAAAAGTATATATAAAAATAATAATACATCATGGTGACTTGGAGGATTAAATCTTAATGAAGTAGATGTATTGTTTTGTGGAATGTAGAATGGAAAGTCTAGTGTGTATGATCAAATAGAATTTATTTGGGATGAATAAAGAATTTAGATAATGAAACCACAAGTTTGATGATTTTATAATATAAAATGGATTTATTTAGAGTAATGGATATCACTTTTTCCATAAGAATTAATTTAATGAGGGAAGCTTTAAAATACTTATCTTACACATGGATGTGGATCTCATGGATATAAAAAAGACTAAAGATATGAAATTGATTTTTCTAGAAGGTTTGAGATGGAGTTTCTCAGGGATGATAAAACTATTTTGGGGATACATATCATAGGGGACTGGGAGGCTTGACCATTTTCCGTTTCTTAGTAATAGTACATCCAAAAGGTATTCGAAATATTTAGAATGTTCATATCAATGTCTGTGACCACCCCATTAGATGGAAATTTTATTTTATATAAAGAGAAATCACATAGAAATAAAAGATATGGCTAAGTACATTGGAAAGGGATTATTTTCATTAGTGGTTGGAAGTATAATGTATACCATAATTTTTATGAAGACCAGAAATATCTATGTAGTGGGAGTTTTTAGTATGTATGTAATGAATAAAGGAAAGGATCACTGAGTAACAGTAAAGTGGATATTTTATTATCTTAATGGAATGGAAGAGATATCCTTATATTTTAAAATAGATGATTTATTAAAACGTTATGCTAATTTGAAATTAGGTAGAGATATTGGCACATGAAAGAGTACCACTAGCCTTGTGTTTACCTTTATTAGAATGACCAAAAACTAGATTTATAGGATAAAGTTGTTAGTTTCAACTTATACTGCATAACTAGAGTTTGTTTCTATTATATAAGTGGGTAAGTGTTGGGTCTATATGATGTTTTTGTTGGAGGAACTCAGAAGGAGGTAGTAAGAAAATGTTATTCTATGATATCATGATCATAATAAATCATGTAAAGATTATATTGTTTCACTTAGGGATGAAACACATTTAACATGAGTATCACTTGACCATGAATTCACTACAAGATGGAGTGTTAGTACTATGAAAGATGAAAATATGTTATAATCCAGTACCAATTGTTATATTCCTAGAAAATTTGGTTATGTTTTATATGTTATAGGGGCTTGGAAAACCATAATAATTGAAAGAAATAATCATTATTTTTTTATATGAAAGTAAGGAAGTGACCTAATAGAAATGTTTTCTGAAAGTCATATTGAATTTAATGTTTGTTAGGATTGGATATCTAAACGAAATGTTATAGATTTTGTGTATTTTTTATTTGAAAAGGATAGACTCCAAAACATGGTTTACAAAATAAGAATATTATTGGAATAATATAAATACAATGAATGCTATCAAGGTTGAATGACATATTCCAAAAGGGTGGAATGATGAGTTCACAAAGCTATATAACTATTTATTAGAATATTTTTCAGCCTGGTTTGGTCCAGAGGCTATTGGTGGTATCTTAAGATGATGTTTACTATGAAAAAATCTTATCTAATGAACGTGGAACTTGGAAAACTAGAAAAAAAATAATACTAATAGATTTATTGGGTCCACTGGTAATTGGGATGATATTTTTTATTTTCTACCCAATATCTATCTTAGGAAGTGTTTTGATATTTGGGGAACTTTCATCTAACGGGGATTCTATCATTATTCTATTTTTTAAAAAAGTTGTAGTTTCTTCTCCCATATAGTATGAAAATAATTGAACCACAATTACTATTTTATTTTTCAATCCAGGACTTCTTTTCTAGTTTTTTTATTTTAATGTAATTTATGTGTTTAATTTTTGTAATTTTGGTAGGGGATTTGGGTTCTTGGTCTTCTCATTTCCAGATAGGTGTCGCTGTATTTTGAATGTTTCAGATTTTTTTTAACAATTGATGTTTTGTATGTTATCTTTTAGATCATGGTTTTTGGCAAAAAAAATATTTAAAATATGAGGCTACTTCATTAATAAGACCTCCCATAACATCCAAATATTGTTACATATCCTTCTATGATTGAAGCATCCACACCACATTTTACTTAAAATAAAAAAAACACCTGGGATAAATATCTACAAATAATTAAAGTAATTATAAGGTGGAAATAAAGATTTCTAACCTTCCATAATCCCGTAAAATACTTTGTCATAGTCTATAATTTAATTCAATATTTTGTCTAAAAAGGAGACAAGATTTTATAAATTTAACCTTCTTCCATGAAATCCATTCATAAAAAATATGAAATCTTAAAATAGAAGATCATTAATGAATATTATGTCATTAAAAAATATATAATATTTTGTAAGAATAAAATTAGTGACTGGCTCATGTTCTAGTTTGGCTAATCTTATCCCCATAAATTAGAACCCAAATCTTATCCCATTCAATCAAAAAATATGAAACTTCATTACATGTAAAAAATACATTTAGAGATAGTGTGAATCCTTATCAAACTCCCCTTGTTATCCTCACGATACCATGAAAATTTAACAATTAAAATAAATTAATATTTAACATAAGAACTATATTCCATAAGGATAAAAAAAATCATAGAGTGAAACTCAAGTTTCTTATAACTACCACCAAAAGTGCTTACTCTACCTTATCATACGTCATACACATATCAAACATTAAAGTAATTCCCTCATGAACAATCCCCTTAATTTATTATAATAATTAAAATAATAAAAATTAGAAAAAATATTATCTTAAATTATTATATAGATAAGGAATGCACTATGTCGTAGATAGATAAACCTTAGAAAAACCATCCTAAGATGATTAACAATAACCATTACAAAAATTTTATCATTGGATTTGTGTAGAATAATAAATTGATATAATCTACCTAAAATGAATATTTTAATATCTAAATTATAAAGAATGAATGTATAATTAATAATAATTTAAAAAAAACCAGGATTTTAGACAATAAAGTGGGGGAATTTAAACACCTCTCAACACAATGTAATAATTTTTTTTGGAAAAATGGAAGAAACATCATTGGTCCCAAAAGCCTTTATAAGATCAATTTTTAAAAAAAAACATTGATATCATCAATTATATAAGATTACATGTAGATAAGATCATATCCTTTTCCACCTTGGACTCTAAGAAATATTATACTTCTATTTATCCATTTGGGTACCAAAAATAAAAAAAATTCATAATGAATAATATCTAGTCATTCAATTATCAAAATATCACTGATAGAATGAAAATATACATCACATAGTACCTAAGTAAAATTATATTGTTTTTTTAGGTTTCATTGTCATCATAAAAATGAGTTCTGAGAACCATGTGTTTTTTGATAAGGTTTTTTGTTTTTTATTAAATACTCTTATATAAAGTACACACAAAAAGTTTATTTCACTGATATAATCATAAAATATATCCCAAATCATTATCCTCACTTCTATAATATGATGAAAAAAATTCATATCCCTATAATCCTCCTTAATAATAGATCCAAAATCTGGTTTATTGAAAAAATCTGTTAAACATGAACCTTATCCTTTGTTCACAGATCTAAATACTCTCAACTATGATCAATAATGCCTCATGATATTAAAAATGTGTGGAAAATATTATACCTTTTTAAGAGGGAAAACAAATATCTATGATACTATATCAGTTTCGATGTTTAACTAAGAATTAACTCAATCATCACCCTTACACCCATTTCAATAGGTTAATTAAGGTCTAATAATCCCAATCCAATTAATATACATAATGAAAATTTTTCTCTATAATCATAATTAACAAATAAATATTTATTAACTCTTCCTCTTTTATCCTCATTGCCAAGAATCTTATTAAAATACCCGTTTTAATTAATGGTAACTTATATTGAGATCCCAAATACTATAGAAACCACCATGACCGTGAATAATATTTAGAATCAGGATTCATGTAAATGCCATTATGTCTCCAAAATAATAGTCTCTAACAATTGAAAACTGAGGTCATCAATAAGTAAATAAAAAAATAAAAGTGATTAATATCAACAACCTACCTCTAGAAAATACATGATCTACATAATATTCTATTTAAATGAAAAAAATTCAAAAAATACACAAATAATCCCTTATCCACTAAATGTACATTTGTAATAGTTTTTTTCATAAGAAAAATATTTATGGGTTTATCCTTTCTAATTAAAAGTATTAATTCTAAAATTGTCTAGGGGTTACAAGCCCTCTATAGTTAAAAAAATTTATTATATTTTCTCTCACCAGGGTTAGCCTATAAAATTTACCCTAAAATTTAAATAATTCATTGACTAATACTCAGGTTTTAATCGGCTCACCATCATTGTAAAAAAACTTCTAGAAAAACCTTCTCCCCACCCCTTAACTAACATTTTATGATTTAGTAAAAATTGGTATCACATCATTACAAATATCAAGATCACTAATATCCCATTTATGATACATTTTAATTTACCCTTATATTAATTAATTATTTCTGATAAAATAATAACAAAGTTATGCACCAAGTAAAAATAAGTTAGAATAACCCATAAACAAATAAAATCTAAATTCACCCACTTATTATCCCCAATTAAATAATGATAAATCTGTAACCACCACCACATTTACATTAATTATAACAATCACATATGATTTCCTAAACATTTCATGATTCATTGATTTAAGCTTCAATATACAAAAAATGTGATTTTAAGACTTGAAAGAGGTGTATACGGGACTATAATTGGAACCAAAGGATTTTGAGGCACTAATCAATATCTTGAAGGTACTAGTGTGACACAAACAAGTATTTAAAGAGACACCAACTAGTAGGTTGTGTTAGAAAAAAATATAATTCTATAGGTCCCACCATCCAACTAATGGCCAAGGAGGAGGAGATGCACCACTATCAAGCACATCAGTCAGCTGATGAGGGCCATTGTCTCCACAATGGTGCCAAGATGGCTTGATAATTAGGATAAATTCCATAATTTCACTTTAAAATGAATTTTTAATATTATTGTATGTTTTTTGACCCTCCCCTGAAAATAAAAATCCCTAATATATCTCTTTTGTAAATGTTGGTCCTCCTTTTCTCCTCTCTCCAGTGTTTGATGTTTAGATCGACATGTTGGCTTCCACAAGGTATGGATAATATATCCTAGACTAATCTCATTATTCTACTAGAATTTGACATAGATATATGTTATGTTGATTATATTTATATATTAAATTATTATCTAATGAATAATAATTATTTTATAGATATATTTACATAATATTTTGAGAATTGGTGACATTCCTTCAGAAGAATCTAAACTTGACATTGATTTCGTTATTTATTGAGTAAGATGAATTGATTCAAAGACTATATAATTATTTTATTCTTTAACCTTACTATATAGCCACTATTGTGATGAATTTGTCTTGGTTCTAGGGAACCTTGGTTCATGAGCATAACATGGGTAACAAAACATGACAATCATAAAAATTAAAATTAACATGCTTGATGTTGTAATTTTATTGCCACAAAGGGGAATTTTATATGTTTTTTTTCTTAAATTGATTTTATATGTGTATATTTATACCCATGTGACCCATTTTTTATAGGAATCACTTGTGTACGTGTTTTTTTCCCCTGAGACTCATGTTTGAGTTTAATCACTTGTGTGTGTGTGTGTGTGTATGTTGAGACTCATGATTGATATTATATGTATGTTCATATATATGTTATTCTTGGTTTCTTCATTATCTTATGATCTTTAGAGGTTTTTGTTATTGTATAAAGTTATATGTAACCCATAATTGATTGTATATACCTTACAGGGAAATCATGTATGGAATATGATGGTGATGATGATGATGACATACCTAGACATAGGGTAGGGGTTTAGTGACCTTGATTTCTGACCTGAGGAACCAATATGAAATAATAGACATGTGGATCAATATGATTCTGATACCGGGTATGATATCCTTATGGATAAACCTATTACATAGGTGGGATTGATATATTTCTATCATTTCCCAGGTATTGATATCCAGATGACTAATAAGAGACATATGGTGGCCCCTTTTCTAACCCATGCTTAAGACATACCTTACGAATTTGATTCTAGCATAAAGATGAAGAAAGTGAATCCAAGGTTCATGGAGGATAGTAGAGCACACAATTTATTAGTACATTATTGATTATTTATTGATTATAAATTCATATATTATCTTAACATACACCTCTTATTCATGTGTATAAACTTACATTAAGGATACATTAGTGGTTTCCTAATAGGTTTACTCTCACACCCTACATAGCCATATCGATGTGTGTTTATACTTCATGATCATGGATCCAGTAATGAGAAAGGGCCCAAAAATAGGGAGTTTAGGAGTTATATATTAATGTTAAGAGGTGGAACTAGGATAGAATCTAGAATAATTCCATAATGTCTTCTTTTGTTTTTTTATATTTTACTTATACTCAGTTTGACCTGCCACTTTGGGGGTCTTTGGTTTATTACTTTGTATGAATCTATGATACCTAACATGTTATATGGTATAGATTTTGATATTATTTAGTTACAAATTCCTTTTTGGGTTATTATTATTTTTATCTTGTTTGATTTTGGTGCATATATTTTGATAATGTGGGTATATTATCCCCACCACTTTTTTGACCCTTTCCACTAGTCTCTAAAATCATGTATATAGGGAGGTGAATATGAGGTCATGTAGCTCACAATAACAGACCATACTAGTTGGGTTGTGATTTTTTAAAGTGTTATTAAAGGAGTTTTTTCTTATCTTACTTATTGAATATGTTTGGGGAAAGGTATAAATGATACAGGCTATGCATAACTCAAATAGGGTAGTCACATATGTTCTAAGATAGATCTTATGTGATAGACCTCCAAAGTTACCAGGGATGGGACTAGTGTTATCGTTGTGTATTTATAGTCCTATGTTTATCTTTGGTATGTTTTTTTGGTATAGTATATGGTATTTGAGTTTATTCATGCTAGAATAAGCAAATAATATCACATGTTTTATATATGATGATTTATTTCTATTCATGGTTGTTCATTTAATTTAATATATTGATACATGATTTTTTTATATGATATATCATAAAAAAATTAGGATTATTAGGACTTGATCATTTTATTATATATATATATATGGATGAGACTATCATTCAAGTGTGGAATATGAAGCATAGGACTTGGGAAGTACTTTGAGGATTATGACTATCATTTTGGGTAGCTTCCTAGGATAGGTATCCAATAGAAATAAATTGTGTGTCTCTATAAACTAATTATCTTGTATTATTTAGTAAACTATTATAGAAATTTCAAGTGTTATTTTTTAGTTAAATACAATTCCATATAGAATACAGATGATGGTAATGCTAACGAAGGAAGTCCAGAATGCTCCCACTATAATGGATGCTCCTATTCCACTAACAGATAGACAAGGAAATACAACCAAGCATGAAATTGTTCTTGAACATGTGTTTCAGGCAGTAGGAACACTTTATCCTAGGGTATTTTGTATAGTGCATGATCAAGAAGGTTGAGTTCCTAGGACAATGGTAAATTATTGACAAGACTATCATCTTTAGAATCCTTCAGCCATTCTAGGAACTGGTGGCCCATAAGATGCTAAGTACTAGATTGAATTCATTGAGAGGATATTTGGTCTAGTGGAGACCCTAGAGGATCAAAGGGTAAAGTTGGATATTTTTATTCTATAGAGACCCTCCAAGTTGTCATGGGGGTTTACTTAAATAGGCAGGGAGACATAAGGATCTTACTTTGGTTACCTTCAAGGATATATTCTTCGAGGAGTTCTTCATGGATACACTAATGATGAATTATGATCATGAGTTTATAGATATTTAATAGGGACAGATATAAATGTTAGTTTAAACTTATTTTTTCTCAAATATACTTCACATAACACCTATATTTATTGGAAATGAGGCATAAAAGGGAAAAATGTTTTAGATAGGCCTAAAATTGGAGTTGAGGTGTCCAGTTAGGAACTTTGACTTGATGAATTATCTAGTAGTGCTTCATAAGGACTTAATCATTGAGAAATGTTTTGAGGTCAAAAGATATGAAGGTCATCTAATAACTTTTAGTGGATCATCTAGAAGACCTTTGAGTGCTATAAAATTCTTCTCTTCTAGTTGAAAGAAGATGATGACTTAAGAGTTAAAATAGTTTGGTGGAAGGAAATTGGAGTAGAACAATGTTCTTCATCCCAATTCATGGGAGGAGGGGTACCCAATGTATAAAATATTGGATGGGAGGTTCTATTAACTATTTTAGTTATATTAATGATAACATATGTGAAATCATCTATCTTTTATGATATATGATCTCCATATACATTTATATATTCTCAATTTGTTGTTGGAGTTGAGTTAATGGTCAAGTTATATTCTGAGTTATTATCTATTGAAACACCCTTGGGGTATAAAATTAATCATCTAAAATGATATCCATAATGTAAAATAATATTTTATGGCTATGGACATCCATGATATTTTCTTATTCATGATATGAGTATTTTAAAAGAGTTTTTTTGTATGGACTTGTTGACTAGTTACCAAGAACAAATCAACCACTATAGGATACAAGTATCCTTTAATATTCTTAAGAGATAGATGTATGTTTCGATCAATCAATGGTATTTTTTAGTAGGTAAAATGAGTATATACCTAATTAAATTTAGATCTATTATAACATATATAACATGCATTGTTCTTGTAGAAAATTCTACTATAGATCCCTCTTCTTTACCTCCAATGGTGGACCATTGTCAATATTTTCATCTAGATAAATTATTAGGAAATATTATTGATAGGGGAATTGAATTTGTGATCAAAGTAATTCTTGGAGTTAAACCCATATTGATTCCTTCATATCATAAAGAACTGACCAAGTTAAAGGTAAGTAATTTACAAATTGAGGATTTGAAGGTGAATGGTTTTATCAGGCCCATAACTTCTCCCTTTAGTGCTATGATATTGTTTGCAAAGAATCCAAAAAACAATATTTTTTTGTGTGTGGACTACAAGAAGATGAAATTAGAAACTATGAAGTGTAGATACCAATTTTTTAGGATTAATGACTTTTTGATCAGCTTTGGGGACCCTAGTGGTTCTCCAATATTGACTTATGATTATGATACCACTATATTTGGGAAATGGGGGACAATATTCCTAATATACTGTTTAGTATTATATAATAGCTCTAGGAATATATTGTTATACATTCTAGGTTAAAATATTTTGTAATGATGTTTATGGATCTCATTAATAAGATAGTATATCAATATCCATACTCTTTTGTTGTGGATTTCATTGATGATAACCTCATATGATCAATAAAATCATAGATGCACAATAGATAACTTAATATTTTATTGAGAAAACATCATGTAAATCAGATCTATACCAATATTTATAATTGTCACTTTTAGATTTAGGAGGTTTATATTATTGGTTATGTATTCTCTATGGTGGGATTTTCTATAGATTCAAAAGAAGTTACATGCCATGATGTCTTAGACACACCGAAGAAATTTTTACAAGATTAAGGGTTTCCTTAGGTTAGAGGGATATTGTTGACAATTCATTGAAGAATTTATCCGCAAGAAAATCTTAATAATGCAATTACAATGAAGGGGTGAATTTTGAGTTAAAAAATCAATATGAAGATACCTTCTTAGAGATTAATAGAATATTAGTGATAACTCTGATCCTAATATTACAAATTATTATAATAGGATATATGTTTTACTATGATTCCTTACGTGTTGGTTTAGAATCATTAATAATATAGAGGTATTAAGTAGTGGATTATGGGCCTCTCCAGCCGTGAACCCATGATAGGAACTACCCTATGCATGAATTTTAATTTGAAACATTAGTCTGTTCTTTAACTTTTTGGCATATTTATCTCATTGTTAAGAGATTTATTATATATACTGACCAAAAGAGATATTTTTACATTTTCTCTCAGTAGAAATTGAATCTTTAGAAGCGGTATTGGGTGGATTATTTCTACAAATTCTTATTTTTGAGATGGATTCTTCTTTTATTGAAGTATATATTATAGTATATTCTCATAGCTGGAAAACATAAGAGTTTAGAGAGAGGAGTTCAGAGGAGTAACTACTATGAGCATGTTGGTTGAGTGATTGGTGGAATCACATGAGGATCATGGGGTATTTTATTATTCTTCATCATTTATTACATATGTGTGGGTGAAATATGTAAAGTACATCTAGGAGTCAGATATTAAATTATTTCTGATGATGGAATGATTGGTAGAAAGTATCCCAATCCCAGTATGGTCATTAGATAGTGAATACATGATCTTTGTTCATATAAGAGTTGTTGATGCTTCTTCCATAAGGTGGGATTTGATGACGGGGTGTCATTCCTTTCAATGGGTAGTTCAACCGGGTTTGATGAATATGTCTCGTTATATCAATCAATGCTTCTGGTAGTTGAAATTAATAGATATATCACAGTATAAATATGCTGTTACAATACTAGTAAAAGAAATAAGGTGCATCACTAAATCTATAGTGTATTAATTCATCCACTCACAATGACTATGTGGAAGTGGGATGTGTTAATGATGAAATTTGTGATAGGGCTTCCCATTACCCTAAGGATTCTAGATAATGTTTGGGTAATAATGGATCATATGGTGAAATTGGAAGACTTATTTTTTGTTAGAGAGTGCCAATATATTTATCGTTTCAGAAATATTTACATCACAATTTTTACAAGGCTTTCATATGGCCATGGGTACTTATTCAAATTTGATTACAATGTATAATCCACAGACCAATGTATAGTTAGAGATGAAGATCTATACTTTGGAAGATATGATTGATAAAAGTATTTTAGGATTTAGTAGATCATGTAATGATCATATATACATGGTGGAGATTTCTTATAAAACTAATTTCTAGAACTCAATTCATATGGAGACTTTGGAGGCTCTTTATGGTTGGTTGTGTAGCTCACTATTGTATTACCACAAGGTCGGTGAGGTAGATATCATTTGGTTGAGTATGATACATAAAGCCTTTAAGAGGGTGTAGATGATAAGGGAGTGTTTTAATAATAATAATAGTTGAAATAGATCATATTACAATTAGATAATACAGCCATTATAGTTTTCTATTGGAAACTATGTTTTCTTATAGGCATCACCTCATTTGGGGAATCAATGTCTATAGAAGGGAGGGAAGATACCACCATGGTTTGTTGGACCCTTTATGATTATAAGAAATATAAAAATAGTAGACTATATATTTTAACCCCTCTATTATATCATGTTATACATAATGTGATTCATTTTTCTTAGATTCAGAGGTATGAGACCAATCCCACACATGTGATCGACTACATGGATGTTGAGTTGGATCTTTATGCATTATTTTTAGATAACCTATTGTAGATCATAGAAAAGGGTGATATAGTGTTGATGGGGGAGACAATACCCATTTTTATAGTCTTATGATATTATATATGGATACAATAGGATATATGAGAGTGAGAATTATATGTTTTGGTGAAATGTGATGAGTTGTTTAAGCTTGACTAGTAGATGTGATTATTGGGGATGAGAAATAATTTGTGGTGGAGAGTTGTGTCATCATTCAAATTTAAAGACAAATTAATTTAAGTTTCTAGATACCTTAATTATTTCTATGAAACATAATTTATTTGTAAGATGTTTGAAAATTGGAAACAAATTAGCTAGAGGATCCAATCAGTAGATTGAATCTACTAGTGGGCCATTGACTAGCATGTACAGAGCTAGTGGCTAATCGGTGGTGGTGATAAAAGATATAAAATTATATATTTCCCATATTCCAACCATTAGGAATACACTGAATATATGGTGGATAAATTAGTGGTTTTTCACCACTTCTAGTCACACCAGACAATTGAAGTCCCAACACTATCCAACTGATGGATCCACCAACTAGCTAGTGTTTCCTGGATGACCCAGTAAGGAGGAGAGCCTTTTTAATTTCAAATTAATATGTATTTATAATATTCTTCTAAATAGGTTTGGAACTAACTAAACTATAATGTCACTAGGATATCTCTTCTTGAAAATTATATCCTCTCCTTCTCTCGTATTAAGTGCTCAATGTCTAGATTGATTTATTAGATATCATGAGGTCATATTAATACATCTTAACCCAAATCTTTTTTTCTCCTATAATCATCCATATATATTAGATATGTTGGAAAGTTAAATCGATTAATTAACGGTATAGGGAATAAATCTTGGTCTATTGACAAATTGACATCATATCTAGAGAATTAGTGACCTTACATGATTCGAATCTTGATTTTTCATTAATGATGGTATTTGGTGGATAAGTTGAATTGATGAAAATAATATGTCACTATATTATTAAGTAACCATGCTATAGAACCACTGTATTAATGAATTAGGATGTTTTTAAAGATCATTTCTGTGTGAGATATATTTGGGTAACGACACTTGACAATCTTGGAATTTACTGTTGACACTATTTAGGTAGGAAGTTCATTACCATAAAGAGGCCTTGTATATTTTTTTCAATTAAATTATTTCATGTTTGTGTGGGTGTATCCCTGAAACACATGGCTGATATTGATCATATGCATGTGCATGTGTATCCTGTGAGGCCAATGTTTAATTTTGATCACATGTGTGTGTGCCAAGTTTGTGTATGATTTTAAGGAATGTGGATGTTTTATTATAACATCAAGTAACTATTGGACCATAATGGATTAGTTTTTCCTTAAATGGGGATAATTTTTGACATGAAATTATGAAGATAAAAGAAATAGACACATGTAAAGGGTATGATGACCTTGAGAACTAAAATGAGGCAACATCAGGATATAAAGACTATATGGCCTGACCCAAGGTAGAGCCATCATAGGATGGCCTGGTGGCATGACCTGTGATTGACACTATAGTGACCCAAATTTCTATTACATAACTATCATATTGTTTTTAATATAGAAAACATAATAGTGATGCAATACATGATCTAAAGGTTTAACATCTTTGGAAAATTAGGCTCATATTTCAATTGTAAATAAAAATACATAAAAATATTTAAATTATTCTTCATAATAATTATAAATATCTCATGATATCCTTTTTAAATTTAATCACCTGAGGATATCCATTAAATAAACTGGTGAGCTAAAATCCTATTAAGAGGAGGAATAAGGGATATGAATCAATGGTATATGGGTGACCATAATCAACATCATCAAACCATAAGAATATGATCATCAAAAAAATCCTGAGGGAAATATTTGATAAAGGAATGGAATGTTTCATATAAATAATAGTGAAACATAATAACATAGTTTTCAAATACCACACAAATTTCTTAACAAATCTCACATCATGTTTACACATAACATATGTGCATAAATTATAACATCATAAAAATGAATAAAGATAAAATCATGTTTACGAATAATAAAAATTATCTCATGAGATATATCACATTAACCAATATACATATGAGATACATAATTCTAATCCCACCCATAAAATCATCTAATTCTCATAATAATGAATTCTACATAGAATGTATAACAATGTCCTTCATGAAATAAACCCATGAAAATTGATGAGTTTGAAAATAATTTCATAAAGAATATATTAATACAAAACATTTTGGGGTTAAAAAAAGAATATGGTAAGACATATTTTGTAGTAAAACATCATCATTATTGAGTAGATAATAAACAAGTTAGTTGGATTTAAAAATAAGTTTTATAAATTAATGCCATTTCGAAATATATTTGTAAATGGCTTTGAAAACATATAGAAATGGTAGAATCATGAATGTTCATGAAAATAAAATGGAAATAATACAGGACATGAATTTTAATGATATTATAAGAGTATAAATATTTAAAATAGTGTGAATGATAAGATAACTGAAAAAGGAGTTGGATTAAAGAATTCCCTTACCTTAAATCATACA
Organism: Viscum album; assembly: GCA_963277665.1. NCBI lineage: Eukaryota > Viridiplantae > Streptophyta > Magnoliopsida > Santalales > Viscaceae > Viscum > Viscum album. Next base: position 1,820,666,694 of record OY728146.1, on the reverse strand, counting down.
TTATTTCATCACTTTTAAACTTCTAAATTGTAAAAATAGGTTTATTGAAACATGAAAATAAAAGTGAAATAATTTAGGTTATTTCACTATTTATTGATTATAATAATTTTATTATATTACTTAATTCTATTTTTTTAAAGTGAATTTTTTTTGATATCATGTTTTCCTTAAAAAATACCAGTTTGTCATCGATTTTGATTTTTTTTCAAAATATACTATAACTAAGTATAATTAACTTCTAAAAGATAAAAATAAATATATTTAAACTTTTATATATTATAAATAATTAATTGTAACCATTCCTAATGTTGGTGATAGAATTAAAATTTTAAAAATTCCTCATTGGTGGTTAACTGACCATTAGCGAAACATTTTATAAAGAGGAGGTGTGAGATGTATAATATTTGATTATATTAATAAAATAATTTTATAGAAAATTTAAATTATCAAGATGATATTATTATTGTATATATTTTTTTTATAAGGTAATAATTAGAATATAGAAAACAAATAAGAAATTAGAATAGGAAAAAAAATAAATGGATGAAAGGACATTACCTATTTCTTGAAGTGGTTTCTTTTCCACGACCCTTGAATTCATGAAATATTGGAGTTTTATTACTCCAAAAATACCGTAAGGATGATAAGGGGATTGATAGAGTTGAATTTTTGAAATGTTTTGGATTTGGTAAGTGAGGAAGGAGTGGTTATCCCAACAACGAGAGAGGGGTTATTTATACTTGAGGAGATAAGAATTTCTAGAATAAAATATTAGATAAAATATTATATTAAATGTAAATATTGTAATAGTTAATTTTTACACCCTTAATAATATAGATATAAAATAAAATTGGTTTATGACTTTAAAACCATTTATAATTCTAATTCAATATTTTTTTAAAAAGGAATGGGGAAAAATGAAAAAATTTTATGTTAAGGGAACACTTTTGACCTTAGACATTGGAAAATAATTTTGTGGTTTGGAAATTATGTTTAATATTTTTAAATAACCTATTTATCTTATTAATTTTTGTGGGGATGAAAAATCCGATCTCTTATTTATTATGTTATTACTTCATCATCATTATGATATAAAACATATGGTTTTTGAAAATTAGTAATTTTACTACTCACATAAAATTACCAAAAAAACCCTGGAAATTTTCAATGTGTTTATTTCAAAAATGTAATCCGTTTTACCAAAAAAAATTACATAGATTATTTTAGTATTTAATATAAACATTATGTTTTTTATGAAATAGAGTCAAATATAGTTTTTCTAAAATGTGATTGTATTTTCTTTTAGTTTTTAAATATTGACATATAATTTATGGAATTATAATAATTATATTTACTTAAATTTGTCATGATAAATATATTTAACATAAAAATTTATTATTTTAAGGTGAGATTAATATAATAATGATAATGTTACTTTTTCCAATGGATAAGTTACTATTCCCAATGGTAAGGTTACTATTCCAATGATCACATTACTATTACAAAGATCATATTTCCTCTTATAAAGATCACATAATTACATCATTACAAATTCACAAATATTTCTTCCAATGGTTACATATTTTACTATTCTAAAAGGTAGATAGGTTTACAAATATTTGGTTCCTTTTCTATAGTGTTGTTTATTGGGGTGATAATTCTAGTATACTAGGGGGATCTATAATTTAGCATAGTATTTTTTCAATTTTTTATATTTTTTCCCCTTGTAATATTTATCATTTCAATGGGTTTATTTTTTGACTAATGTTATGATATCTATTAGGGAAATAAATAGTTCTCGGTTTCTTTACATGATATATATGTATAATAAAATATAATACAATATAACCCACACTTATTTCAAGAAAAAATATCATTTAGAAACTATGGTTTGTTAAATTCATACCCCATTTATAATGTTCAACCCTAAAATTTCAACTCATATTATAGATTGAGAATAGGTAATGTTACTTCTGTTTTATTGTTTACTATGGTTCCCATTTCCACTCTTAATATTTATAGTTTCACCATAACACTTTGAAAAAGTGTATTGTATATTTTATAGATTTTGTTCTCCACATTCTAATATCTTCACCTGATACTCCTCATATGAGAGGTCATTCTCATACTGTACCACCTCCAAATTTAGTACTTATAAGGGATCGGGTATGTACTTCATCGGGAGAGATATATGGAACACATCATAAAAATGAGACATATTTTATGGATGTAAAAGATGAAAAGACCCTAATATAATACAATAAGGGACATCAAAGTTACTAATATACATAGTTATAAGATTACCTTTATTTACAAACCACATAATTCTCTTCCATGGTATATATAAGGAAAACATTATCTCCAACTTCCAACTTCATGTCACTTCAACTGTTGTTAGCATATATCTTATGAAAACACATAGAATATGTTTTATAAATTTAGATGGCTTGAACACTATCTATCTTCACTTTCATGACATTATGTCCATGTATATTTTTTTATTATACCATCCCCAAAACATGTATTTCTACATCGATTCCCATATAGAGTTATATATTTAGAAATTTGAATACTTGAGTGGAAATTGTTGTTGTATGAGAAATAAAATATTGGGAGATAATGATTCCATCAAGAATAAATTAAATTTTGTAGGATTTTAGTATTTCATCGAGTGTATAAATAGTAATTTCAGTCTAGACATCAGTTTTGGGGTGATAATCCATACTAAAATATAGTTTAGTATCTAGAGAATGTAGAAGCATCATAAAATAATTTTGAAGAAACATAAAATCATGATCATAGAAAATAAAAATTGGTTCCCCTTATATCCTCACAACTTACTTTATGTATATCTTGTAAATTAGTTCAAGTGAGAAATCATCCCTAAAAAAGATGAAGTGGGAATTCATGGGGAGTTGATCTACCAAAACCCATATCACATTACTTCTTTTGGTCATCTTCCGAAGACCTGTGTCAATGTTTATGGTGATGTTCTAACATTTCCACATAGGGATGGTAAATGGTTCTATAATCCACTTATATTTATATTTTTATGATTTAACTTTCTGTTATATAGAGAAACTTGAGGTGAACATAGTGATATGTTTTTTCATGTAATCCCACCAAAAGTACCCTCGAAGATCATGGTACATCTTGGTACTTCTAGGATGGATAGATATATACGAGCTATTTAACTTATCCAATAAGACCTCCATTATCGTAGTTGATGAAGAAATGTGAAGTCTAATCGATTCACACCATCTACATTGACATATAATTCATGAAGAATACCTTCCCTTACTACTTCCACCTTCTTTTGAAGCTACAGATCACCCTATTGTGCCTCTTTAATATTCTCTTGGATAGATTGTTAGGACATAATTTGGTCAAGGTAGGATGTATTCACATCAATTATTATTTATAAATACAACTTTTGTATATCCATGAGAATAGGGTTTTCTAAATCAACATCATAGTTAAAGTAGAAAGATCTTTTATAATAAGAGAATAAGATACATTATTTTCATTTCCTAGATGGTAGTGAATAGAGAAATCCTAGTCCTTGATCATCTCTAACAATCAGTACTATAAAAATATCCTTTAACAAAAATAGAATTTATTAACGTGACAAAAAAACATAGATAAATGAAATATTTATCAGCACAAAGTAAATATTTGATAATTTTAACATTTTATTAGTGATTTTTTTGCGCTAATAAAAGAAAAAATTATTAGTACTTAATTTTTAGTGCTGAAAAGGGTATCCTTTATAAGAGCTTTATTTTTAGCACTGATAAGGGGACATATTTATCTGCACTTCTTTTACACTAATAAAGGTCTAAATAAAAAAATGAAAAAATGAAAAAAATAAAAAATAAAAAATGAGTTTATAAAAAAAATATTACAAATTTTATTAATTATATAATTATTGATAAAAATGATTAAATTAATTATACATTATTAAATATTAAACATTTTATTAATTATATAATTGTGATAATTAATGTCATCAAATTTTATATATTAAATATATAGATACATATTAATATATATAAATATGATTTATATATTAAAAAATATTTATTCGCTTTACATTAATTAGTCATATATATTGAATAATGTATTATAATAAAAAATTAATATTAATTAAAAATACTGACTACATTCGTAGTACTCGAAATATAATTGAATGACGTTTGATTTTTCTAATTTAACATAGATTGAATATTTGTTACATTGATTTCACATATACATAATTAGTGAATATTTACATGTAATGCACAGAAATCAAACATATCCATTTTTTCAATGTTGTTAATGTGTACTTATTCATAGTTTTTTTCAATTTCACTCATTTTTAACATATATGCAAGCACTTAAAGTTAGATATTCATTTACAATGTTAAAAATATATTTTGAAAAAATATTTATAAATAAAAATATTTATAAATAAAAATATTTATAAATAAAAATATTTATAAATAAAAATATTTATAATTAAAAATATTTATAAATGTATATTTACTATATTTATATAATAATATATTTATAATTATAAATAAATAAATATTTTTTAAAATTATTTATATAATTATAAATAAATAATTATATATATTTATGTATTCCTTAAATTTATAATAAATATACTTAAATAATGAATATATTTATTATATTTGTATTTATATATATTTAATAAAATATATATATATGTATAATTAGAATAAATATATATAATGATATAATTTTTTTTCAAAAAATATTTTTAATATAAGTAATAAAAAAATAAAAATAATTATAAATGAATAAATATAAAATTATAATAAATATATTTAAAAAGGAATATATTGACTATATTTATAATTACATATATTTATTATGTGTATATAAATATTTACAATTTTGTATTAATAACTATAATTACAAATCCTTTAATAGAACTTACGTAATAAGCACTAATAAATGCATCTTTGTCGATGATTTTTTGGGGCTGATTACAATATGGGTATATCGGCTCTAAAAAAAGTGCTGATATAATGAAAATTTATTAGCACTATAAGTTCAGTATTGATAAATATTGGGTTTATCAGTGCTTTTTTAGCACTGATAATGACATACACTTATAATTTCTAAAAAAGAATAAATAATGTGGGCTTTTATTAGTGCTTAGACAATAAGCACTAATAAAGGGAATCTTTATCATAGTTTTTTTATAAGAACTCAAAAAGTGCCCCGCTCTAATTAAAATGCCTTTAATATTTTTGGACCCATCGTGATATTAGAAGATTTCTACAGAAGCCACCCCTTCCAGTGCTCCTCCTCTGTGAATCGATGCTCTAATCACACCACCCAACTGCCTCCAGTTTCTAAAGAGTCTCATCCAATATCTAGTTTTTGATTTAAATTGTGGTTTCTGAAGAAGATCATATATTTTATTCAAACTAGGTAGAAATTCCTTCTAATATCTTTGCTTATTTTTGGTTTCATTTTTGATTTATTCCTTGATTAGGTCTTTAATTTCCACCCAGTGATTGCACACTTTTGGGGTAGGCCTTCTGATTTTCTAAGTTTCCCATTTTAATTAAACTCTTGATAACTCATGGAGATTTTATTGTGTCTACACTCAATGGTGACGCATAAAGTTACATATAGTTTATTCTATTGTATTATTTTGCATGAATTTCTCAAATTGACCACCCAAAGTTATCATACATCTGTTTCATTATTTATTTTAGTAATGTATTCCATAAATGTGAAATTCTAGAAAATAAAAGTGTGGATTTTGTGTATAAAGGAGTTGATGGTAGGTTAAGGGATTTCTTTTATATTACACCTCTTCATATCTTCTTATTTTCTACTTATCTGGGTTTGTGTGATAATTTAATGTAAGGATGGATCATAGGATTTTTTATTTAAATTATTTTTCTACATGTTTTATTTATTTTTGGGGCCAAATTATTCTCAATGTGTTGTTTTTCATTCCCTGGTGCATGTTTCCAACCTGAGGGGGATCAAGAATGTCCCTTGGACACTATCATGACATATATAGTCATTCCACCCACAACATTGTAAAATTTTATTCAATTTTCAATGGGTTTGAATATGCGTTTTCAATTTTCTTTTTAGGATCTATAAATCTATTCCCTCACATACATGGATTTGGAAATAAATATCCCATGAATTCCATGAGTCACCTATAAATGAAGGAAAATGTCAACTCAAAAATCATCAACATTTAAACATTGGTCCTTGTTAATGTAGAAAATTGTTATCATCATTCATCTATTGATCCTATAAATATTATTTCATCCACATTGATAAACACTTTCAATATATACATAAAATTATTTTTTATGTACTTATTATGATCAATTCCTCATTTTTAAATTAATTTTTCTTTAATAATTCATCTGACCTTAAGTACCAAGATTTTAGTTCTTGTTTTAATTCATACATCACCTCTAAAAATTTAAAAACATTATTATCATATTAAACAATGATAAAACTAAATTTTTGTTTTCTGTAATTCATATTACTAAATTAAATTAGTAAATAATAATTGTACATCAAGTTGGAGTACCTTGAATTTATTTAGGATGGTTCAGTGTGGTGATATTATATCCCAAGAGTCATGATATGTTTTCAAATATTGATATACCCTTTAATTTAAATGTAATAATTCCTTATATTACCACATCACTTATTCAAATACATTTTTAAATCATCTAGTTGATTTAATGAGAAATTATTATTCTGTTTTATCATATTTGAGTTTCATATTACTATTTATTTTCCTATATCCAATTTCCCATTTTCTCTAACATACTAAAGTTGTTTGAAATAATCAAATGTCGAGTTTCCCTTATTAGAATTTTCTACAATATTCACTTTTGAAAATGAATAAATTATGTGTATTTATTTATATATTGTATGAAATTAATATTTTATGAACCCAATAAAATGGATATGAACCGAAAATGGATGCACCCTAATCATTTGACAAATGAATATGAAGATCGATTTAAAGAGTTCATAAAATTTACAACAAAGCATGTAGACTAACATTATAAAATAATTAGTCTGCGTTTATATTTTTTTATTCAAAAAAAATTATTCTAGAAGTGTTGGAAGAATATTGATGACTATTTGGATCCATTGATCAATTGATCCAAAACAAGGATTGGTTGTGCATCAATAAAAATTCTAATAACAAAACTAAGGATTCTCGATTCACTTTACTACAGATTCATAACTACTGATTATTATATAATTTGACCTAAAAATCCTACCCGGAATCCCCATGATTCTATCATCCCACAATAGATAGAAACAAACTAATTATATTCTTGAACATAGTGACAAAATTTTATATAATAAGCTAATTATTTGGGTAATGTTTTTGTGGAAAACACATATGATTGAAAAAGAAACATGAGAATCAAAAAATGATATGAAGGAAAAATATTCCCACTTTTTTAAATATTCAATAAAATTGTAAGGAAGAGAAATAAAAATAAATGTTGAATAGTGAATGATGGAGATGGTGGAAAGCGTGTGTGGGACGAGTTTATCACGAGGTTTCTTGAGAGGAAGTTCAGATTAGATTCTATTATAAGTGGTAGTTAACCAATAGTAGTTATGTAAACAATGAATCCAAAGTTGTGTTATTAATTTTGTGAGTGATGCACGACAAATCCAAGTTTTTGATCCATTAATCAATGGATCCCAATTGTTATCAATATCAATAACTATCTCGTGGTTTCTTGACATCCTTATAGTCTTCCAAACTATAATTAATTGCACAGAGAATCCTTTGTTTTGTTATTATCTTATATTTTGACCAAATAAACCCTTTGTAAAGTTGTAAAGGTAATTTTACAGTATACATTATTTATTTTACCATAAAATTATATAATCAAACAATGATTTAGTTTTTATTATTCTTTGTAGAGTTCATTTATTTTAAAATATTTCATTTCATGTGTCATGCCATTATAAAAAGAGAAACTATGGTATCTATAATCAATCATATATGTAATCATGATGTTTTTATAGTAAAATAATTTTCCATAGAATTATTATATTATTTCATATTTATGTTTAATTTTTTTAGTATTACTCATATTATAATTGTTTTCTTATATAGGTGAATTTTTTTGTTCAGGTCGGAGTGGTCTTTCCAAATTTCATGCTTCTTCTCCATTAATTTTTTTACCCCAACAGTGGTAGATTTATCAATTTGTTTCATATTGCCTCCACTAGCTTTATTAGAAGATAAACAATGCGCCCCTTCTCAATCATAGAGGTAATCATGATGTTTTCATAGTAAAATCATTATCTATAGAATTAATGTATTGTTTCACATTTATGTTTAATTTAATTCTTTTTAGTATTACTCACCTGAAAATTTCATTCTTATACAGGTGGGTTCTTTTTTTCTAGATGGGGTGATATGTTGAACTTTCATGCTTCTTCTCCCTTAAAACCATGTCACCCCTACAGTGGTTCATTTATAACTTTCATTAAAATTACATCCATTTACATTATAGGAATATAAACGTCACTATATCTACTCAATTACATAGGTAATATTGATGTTTTCACATAAAAATCATTTTAAATAGAATTAATGAATTTTTCTCATATTTATGATTAATTTATTTCTTTTAAGTATAAATCGCATAATATTTTTTTCACATACAGGTGGATTCTTTTGATCGATTTGGGGCTCTCTATACATATTTCATACCTTTCTATATCAAAACATTCAAATAATTCTTATCCCTCAAAACCTTTCACCCCTATAGTTTTGACATTTATCACTATCCATTAAGTTCCATCCACTGCTCAATCAAAGAGGTAATCATAATTTTTGCACAGTAAAATCATTATCTATAGAATTAATGTTATATTCTAAATATATTTTTAATTTATTTACATTAGTATTACTCATAATAATTGTTTTATTATATATATGGGGTTTTTAGTGTTGATATGGGTTTTTAGATTATTCTCATGCAGTGTTGTCAGTTCAATAGAGAAATTTAATGAAAAATGTGGAAAAATTGACTATTAGGATTGTTTTGAGACATTAGAATGTGTATGAATCAGCCACACCTCAATATAACACATGATGTGATGGGTATAACTCAAATTTAATCGTTTTATTTTAAATTGACATTAATTTTAGTAACAAAAGAAAATTGACACAATGTGTCCATTATTGGTATAAAATCGATATTTGAATTTAAAAAGTTTTAGTCATTAAAAAACAAGAAAATGTGAAAATATTTTATTTATAATTTAGGTCATCTATTAATAAATATGTTTTGATGTATAGGAATTAGTCTCCCAACAAACCGATACACGATTTGATCCTTATTAGTCAAAGTGTGTGTTTCATGTTTAAAAGGACATTTTAGTAAAATAAAAAAGTGACATACTCAAAATTGAGAAAACATATTCATATTGTTTTTATAATATAGTAAAACAATATATATATCATTTTCAACATGTATAAATTATCCACACCTGAATATGATGCACGGTGTGACCAGTATGACTCAAAGTTATTATTTATTTAAAATTCACATCAAATTTTGTAAAAAAATAAACTAATATAATCAAAACTGAGAAAAAACATTAAGATTAATTTTATTTTTTAAGAAAATGATCTATATTATTTGAAATGTACATGAATCATCCATACCTTAATTTGACTTACAGTGTGACCAATATAACTCCAAGCACATGTTTTTATTTAAAATTTTCATCAATTTAAATAAAATGGCCAAATAACCTACTCAAAACCAATCAAAACCTTTCAAATTGTTTAAATACTTTAGTAAAATGATCCATAAGACATTTTGAAAGTATAGAAATCAGTATCACCTCAATCTTAAAAACAATCTGACTGGTAGGATTCAAAGTGCATGTTTTCATTTTAAAATTATATTTTAGTAAAACAGACAAGTGATGTATTGAAAACCGATAAAAAATTAATATTATTTTGAAACATTTATATATAAAAATCTCTATTTTATTTGGTACATGTTAGAATTAGCTTAACCTCAATTTGATGCTTGGTCAGACCAGTATGACTCAAAGTGCGTGTTTTTATTTAAAATTTTCATCAATTTTAGTAAAATGGGAAATTTTCCTACTCAAAACTAAGAAAATACATTCTAATTGTTTTTATAATTTATGAAAACGATCCTTAAGTCATTTTTGAAATATAGGAATCATAATCACCTCAATTAGATACATGATGTGCCCGTTATGACTAAAAGTGTCTATTAATAGTTTAAAATATATATTTTAGTTCACAAAGTGTCACTCACTCAAAAATGATCAAACACGCTAGGATTTTATTGATAATTTAGGAGAATAAATCATATGTAATTTTTGGTGGTTAGAAAATTTTTTCACATCAAAATGATATACAATGTGATTAGAATGAGTTGATAGTGAATGTTTTCAGTTTAGAATGACATTTTGGTAAAAAAGAGAACTAACATACTAAAATCCATGAAATGAAATTCTTGTTGTTTTAAAAATTTTGGAAAATGATATAAAATTTATTTGAGACATTTTGGAATCAGTGGCACTTCAATATGATGCAGGGTGTGACTGGCATACTCTACGTGAGTCTTTTTATTTAAAATTGATATCAATTTTAGTAAAATTAACACTTTCGGTTAATTTATTTATTTATACTAATACTAACATAATAATTGTCTTATTATATAAGTGAATTATTTTTCTAGAGCATTGGTGGTTTATTGAGAAATAGAAAGAATTTTGTCTGTATTAAAAGAAAAAGGAACATTGATGTTTTTGAATATATGTAATAATATTTATTTATGTAATTGTATGAACCAATGTCTGAAATGTTTATAATATAGTGTTTTGTTCGTGTGTTTTTTTGTAAATTTCATCTCATTTAAATCCTATATCGGGACCTTTTTTTGTTTATATCTGGTGTGTTTCTGGTGTTGCGGTGGGATGTAACAGAAAATTGTAGTTTGGCTATAGTGTGTCCTTATATCAGCGTTTTTAAAAGCGTTGATAGATGCCACATTTAGTAGCTCTAATAATGGTATACTTTATCAGTGCTCATAAAAGCATTGATAAATGTCTATTATATTAGTGCCTTGTCAGCATTGATAAAATACAAGGGATTTTAACCAAACTAATGTAGTCAACACTTTTCTGGCACTAATAAAGGCCATTTAAATCACTGTTAATGAAAGGTTTTATAGTAGTGCATCTTCACTGACACATATTGAGCTTCTTATGGGTGAATATATACTTTATAATCATGTAATTTGTATAGAATACACACTTATCAATGTAGAGATAGTGCCTCTAAATCCTCATAGGGAAGATCACAATTAATTGTATTTGGACTTATGGTATTTATAAAAGTACATTAATCAATTTTTGTGATGCGTTGGCCAACAATTATTCATTCTTCATGGGTAAACAACCCAATAATTACTATAATGAATCACTTTAAATCACAAATCCTTCTCTATGTGATGGTATTGTTAGTAAAATTTCATTAATTAGACTCATCTGGAGATCCATAAATATTTACTCACATTCGTCCATCCATACATATGTTACCCTGATCCATGTTATCTTCATGAGTAGTATAATCATGGGAAATTTCCAAAAAAATATTTGCAGTAACCTATTAATTCAATAAAAGTGTATATTTTTGTGGCACTAGTGGTTATAGGCCATTCTTTAATTGTCGTTTCCTTTTAAGGGTCCACATAAATTCCCTCACTTCAGACCACATTCCTCAAGAATGTGACATAATGAATCTAAATGTTACACTTTCTAAACCTAGTAGACATTTTATCCTTTCTTAATGCCTCCATCATAATCTTTAGTTTATATTAATATACCCCCATTCACATAGAATAAATGAGGGAATAATCAATAAATTCTACCATAAATATTTCATATTAGCATCTAAATACTCTATTGATCAACTCCATGAAGATTTAATGGGAATTAGTAAGTCCAAAGAGAATTACTATGAATTCACAGTGTCTAAAACTTGTATGGTAGGTTGTATTCTGAATATAATACTTCTTTCCCTTCAGTTGAGGATATCCAAAATTTGGATCCACTTTTACAAAGTATTTATCTCTTTTAAGATGATCAAAATAGTCATAAATTCTTGGAAATGGATACTTGTTTTTTATGTTGAATTTTTTTAGCTCTTAGTAATTGATACACCACCTCATTGAACCTTTATTATTAATTATAAAGTGCATCGACATACACCATGAGTATACACTAGGGAGTAAAACCCCCTTTTCCAAATTCTCTTGAAATTTCTTCTTTAACTACTCCAGTTCAATCACATCCATCCAATAGGAGAATTTGGAGATTGGAGTGGCTCTATGTTTGAGATACATTGAGAACACTACTATATTATTTGGTGGATGTCTAGGAAACTCTTCAATAAATACATTAGTATATTCCCTAAAAATTTACATTAGTCAAGTTTGATGCTTTCCATAGACTCAAATATTTGGATAAGTTATGAATATTCAATTGTTATCATAACCCACACCATTGATGGATTATGTTACATCCTATATTTCTAGTTTGTATCTTTATGATCAAAGAAAACATTAAGAAAATTTCCCTCTAGTTGTATATAATTTCAGGTATTTTTTCATGGAAGACTTTTTAGTACTACCTCTTCAGAGATATTTAGTGTTTTCCTTCGAGCTAGTTCTTAGATATGAATCTATATCCATTCATCCTCGTAGGATAGAAAATACTATGTTATAGGAGATCATGAGGAATCTAGAGGACTTCGAATAAAAGGGTGTAATAAAACCCAATTATTATATATGAGTATTTTTGATCAATTTTAATAACAATGTGGTTGGAACACTTTGTCTATCTGTGGATCACTAAAAATTTAATTAGTTGATGGTTAAGAAAAAGTATCTATTTCCTCATATAGATTTTCTATCTAAACTTCTCTGAGGAGAAAGGGTTTTCTCTCTGATTTATTTGAGATTATGTTATCAACATGTATGTGTTTGTCCTTCATACATACATATTACAATGTTTACTAGTAGATATGGATTGTATGTGTATTTGGTCATGTTTTTTGGTCTCTAGAACATAACAAAAAATTTCATGGAACTAATGAACCTGATTTTATATTCATATATTAATTCATTTATATTGGTATTCATTGATGTAATCTTGGTTCATTCCCACATTTTACATGACCATGAAAAACATCACGATATTGTATTAGATACATTTAGAGAGCATTAGTTATTTTCAAAACTAGAAAAGATCCACTTTTTTATGGATAATTTTCACTTCTTGAGTCATATTATCTCAAATATAGATGTATTATCTGACCCATAAAAGGTGATAGATATAGTTTCAAGGGACTACCCCAAGATTTTTTTTGATATACAGAGTTTCTTTGGGCTAGTTGATTATTACAGAAACGTTGTACATGACTTATCATGATTAGAATAACTTATTATGGGATTGAATAAGAATGGTGTTATGTTTATATGGTAAGAAGACAATAAGAAATCCTTTCAGGAGTTGAAAGGGAGACATAATTTAGTGTGGATTTTTATTATGCTAGAGACAGTGTAAAGTTATACAATATACTATGATGCATCACTTGTCGGGCTCGGACCCATTCTGATATAGGGGGAGTGATTTGTAGAATACAAGTCTCACAAGTTTAGATTTAATGAGTGGAATTATATATTGAATAAATTTGAGATACCTATAGTTTTTCATGCCTTTAATTCTTGGAGGCACTATTTCTTATGAGAGCGTGTTATAGTTTACAAAGAATAAAAAATGCTCAAGTATATATTTACATTGAAATGTTTGAATCTTATGTATTAAATATTTTTTGAGTACCAAAATTACATCGATTTTGAGCCTTTCTAATTTTCTAAGAATTTCAATACTTTATTTCATGATCAAAGGTGAAATACTGAGGCACAAGTGGTTTAGGAGGCCGGTGGTGAGTGGTAGTTTATGGAATTGTTTTTATAGATTCATGTTGAGGTTCAAGAGGATAATTGGAGGAAAATTATATTATATTAATTAGTGAAATCTACTCTTCTATATATGTTGAGGATGAGGTAGGTATCTTATTTGGAGTGTTTGGTCCTCTGGGAGTGTGTGGTAGGTGAGAAACTGGCACCAGGATGGACTGTTTGTGAGGATAAAATTACGTGTATTCATGGGAATATCTAGGTTTTATCAGAAATCTAGGAGGAATGGATATGGTAATTTCATGCCTCAACATGTTAAATATATATTGATGTCACCAATATGTTTTAGGACATACATCACCATAATTAATGTCATGCTATTAAATGGGAGATAACTGAATTTATTACTCGGTGTTCCTCCTATAAATAGGTGAAGGTGGAACATCAGAGACCTATAGGACTCTTAAATAGATTATCCATTCTCGAGTAGAAATCAGATGATTTCACCATGGATCCAAAGATAATATCACTTTTATATCCTTGAGGAAACAATGAATTTTTGTAGTTTTTGACTGGTTGATGAAGGTATCCCACCTCTTACCTATTTGAGAGATCTTCCTAGTAGACCATTTAGGGAGTCTAAACATCAAGGAGATCATATGACTTAATAGAGCTCCATATTATATCATATCTAATAGGGACACACATTTGATGTCATGGTTTTGTAAGGGGTTACATAAGGTCTTGGTTACAATGGTGAATCAGATCACGACCTACAACCCTTAGACCAAATCCCAGATAGAGCGTATGATTCTGGTGTTAGAGTAAATTCTTTGTTCATGTGTCCTTGAATTTTGGGGTTCTGGGAAGATGCATATAGCCCTTATTGAGATTTATTACAATAAAATTTATCATGATACCATATATATGGATCATTAATATGCCATATAATGTAGACAATTCATATCAACTCTATGTTAGTTTGAGGTAGGGGAGACAACATTTCTTAGACCATGTATGGTTTATGAGACTAAAAAGTAAGTGTATCTAAATAGGAAGTGCATGATGAAAACCTATTTTAAGAAATAGTCATATTCCAACTGCTAATGATGTACAATTGAGTTTGAGGTTGGGGATCGACTTTTCTTATGTGTATGAACCATGTTGATCCATCAATGGATTCAGAGACAAGGTAGGCTTTCTCCATGATTCCTTAAAAACATTGAGGTTATGGATTGAATCAAACTAGTGGTTTACTGAATAGAGCTTCCTCAAAGATACCAATCTATTCATGATAATTTTCATGTGTCTCAGCCCCACAGGTATTTTCCATTACCAATTCATGATTTATAGTGGGAGGAGGTTGATTTAGACGTGGATGATTCTTTCAAGTAGTAACAAGTAAGTATTGTTGAATATAGCATAGAAGAACATTAAGGCAGGTTAATTTATTTAGTGTGGGTGTTATGGAATCATGACCGAGTAAAAGATGAGATCTATGAGTGGGAAGCTTAAATAGATACTCAATGGCTAGAGATTTTCTCTAATGGTCCCTTAATACTACCAGAAGTCCAACTTGGGGACATGTTTCTTTAAAAAGGGGAAGTTATAAGGACCTGAATTTCTATGAATGTAAGAATCATTTATTTGGTTTAATTCCATGGTTTTGACCTTATATGAATACCTAGTAAGTTTTTGTAATAATAAATGGGGTTTGGGTCTTTTATGGATCAAATATCCCTATATTTTGGAGAAAATAGTTGGTCCACCTAATTAGAAGAAATTATTTTACCCAGGCCACAATGTATGTGTAAACCATACAGGGTTTTCCAAGGCCACACTCATTGATGAAATCATGTGACCTAGGATGCACACCCATGATTTTTTTAGAATTTTTAATTGAGGGGAAACACATGGTTTATGTATTTTTTTCTAAATGTACACCATGACTGTGTGAGGGGGGCCTTGTGGCAGAGTTGGGTCCACAATTGGTGTATGGTTTTTTCAACGTTGTGACCCATTTATGTTGTGTAAAAAGCCATTTTTATCTTAAGGGATTAAAACTTTTAAACCCTATTTATTTATCCATTACATCCTTCAATCCAATTTTAGAGATTCCAAAATCCTAAAGCTATGATTTTGATGATCTTATCCATCCAAACTCTGAATAATGATCTTTTTGCTTGTTGGATACTAGTGAGTTCTACGTTCCTTAGACACATATCATAATTTGTATTTCAGTCGATGAAACTATTTTGGTGCTGGATCTTCTAACCTATTTTTAGGGTGTTCATCTATTAATCTATTTTCTTATGATCTTGAAAAAATAATAGGCTAAGACATGATGACTGTTCTTTTAGAAAGATGGGGTAGGTGTTCTATACCATTTCGATAATTTTTTTGTTATTTACACCTTATTGTCATTATGTCCCAGGCTGATCTTTCCAGTGTTGCTTCTTAAATTAATAATCCCTTTAGTCAAAGGTTAAATTCATCATTAGGATATGTCATGACACCCTTATACATGGTTGGAGGATTTTGACCCCAACATCCACCATCAATGCGGTGAGTTATTCATTTGACCATGATTATTCCACAGTTGGGGTGTATTGAGATTGATTTAGATTACATGGAATTGTATATGGTAAATAAGTAGCTGGTTAATGGTCAAAGGTACCTTAAAGAACCTTTTCATTTGTATATAAAAGGTTTGAAATGGAAAATCCATTAGCTTTTAAATGATTATGAAGGTATTAATGATTTAATTAAGGAAGTGGTTAATGAATGGTGAATGATTTGGTTATGATATTAAAATAGGGGTCATGGTATGGCACCTATGACTTATTAGGATGTGTGGGAAATTTATACTCTTTAGAACTATTGACTTATTATGATTCCTTGTACATTTATACTCTTTGGATCCAATGAATTATTATGATAGCTTGGATATTTATACTCATTGTATCTGATGACTGATTAGGATTCCTTGGACATTTCTAAAGGTTGGATCTAGTTTACATAGATTATGTGGATGCCTTAGACATTTCTACTCCTTGGATACTGTTTAAATAGATTATTTGGATTCCTTTTACATTCATACTATTTGGATCCAGACCCATATAGTTTTGATGTTTAATTACATAGCGTAGGCTATTGATGATGCTTACCATACCTTGTTGTTAGTTATTATGTTATGTATTCTTAAACATAATGAGCCCTAATAGACTAGAAAATATCACTTATAATTTTGTTACGTATAGTCCTATTATACCTGTACACTGCCTTATCTTATATGCATAGACCAGACATGTTATAGACATCATCAGTCGTGGACTAATGAGTGTTATCTCATACCCTATTTGTGCCATCATTTGGTACCCAAAAATTCTCCACTGATGCAGGTAGGGATAGTGGCAAGTACCCCCTTGATAGTGATTGATTGATTGTTTCATGGGATATGGGTTGAATAAGACCAGGCTATAGATCATGATTCTATATAAAGATAGATTATTTTTGGTATTTTTCACTTTTTATACATGTGTTGTACTTTATTCCTATTTCCATGTCTGTCTATTTTTTTCTTTTTCATATACCATAGAATAATCAAAATTAATTATACGAGACTGAGGGATTGGATTATATGGTTAATTTTAAGAGGGATGATTAGTCTTCCATTGTTTAGTTATTTTATATGTTTCTGCTACTGATTGATATTCTTATATAATTTTTTCATACTCTAATAATAATGGAATATTCTCCCCACTGTTCCACCATGTTCCATCACTACTAGTTGATAGACTATGACATACTTAGAGGCACACTTGAGGCTTTGTGACCCACTAAAAAAAGGCCCCATTTAGTGTATCCCGAGTCAGGGAGTTACACCCATAATATATTGATTGATTAATTATTCTTTCAATGTTATGATCATTGTAAGGGATTTAGTCACAATTTTCATTTCATAGAGGCATATTTGTTAATATGAACCTAATCACTTTCATGTGGTATAAATACTATATCATTGATGTATTTAACATGAAAACCTATTTCTTAATGATGGTTAATGTTTCAATTCTTGTTTATCAATATTATTTATATCATGGATATGAATATATACTAAAGAGTATACTATTGTCTCAGACAGTGGTTACTTTGAAAGTTATTGGATTAACTAGGGAAATATGGATAAATCCAAGTTCTTTTATAAATAAAAATATTTTTTGATAAGGAATAATATTAATTAATTAAATCTATTATTTGATATATATGGAATGATTTATAAATGTAGTCACATGTTGGTCCATGGATTATATATCCCCTTGACGAGTCAACGGGTAACGTGAGACATATCAATTTTGCAAGTCAAACATGTTTTTACCTATAGTTTAAACCCTTATTGTGAAAGGTCTTGATGGTATAGTTATATTGTTCCCGAGAACAAGACATCCAATGAGTAAAAATTTAATTCAATAATAATATAATTATTATTAACTATGTTATTTTCCCATTGATATTTTCTATGGATTAATTTCATTCCTAGTATATTGATTAAATTAAAGGTGGTTTTATTTGTTTAAATTTCCATATTATTTATGAATTATCTTAATATTCATGATATTTTCAAAATTATATTATCCATGGATTCGTTTATTCATAGTTTATTGATTATATGGAATTTTTGTCAATTAGTTACCAAACCATATTGATTATTCATTATATTATAATGACAGTGAAGTTGATTAAATGTATTGTATGTTTAGTTATTTAGATTTTTGTGCTGATTATGATTATTGATTCATGATATTTTCTATTTTATTATCCATTACTGAGCATTTGATTTCGCCCTTATTTTTTTTCCTTTCACCAATATATGAAGAATAATTCCAAGAACGATTTCAATAATTTCAAATGTTTTATATTTATTTTCTTTTTATTTTTTTATCCCAATGTAAAATGGGTTTCATGCATGTATTTGGTTCACCAAAACTACTAAAGTGATCGGTCATTTAGGATTTGATAGATTGTATTTATGATAAGTTAATAAAGTAAGTAGTTGCTTGAGGTTACTGGATATAGGGTTGTTAAAGTTGATATCAAATGAATTTTAGCAGAAACCTTGGGAATGAGATTAAGAAAAAAAATACATTAGGAAACATAACCTTATGATAGTCTTTGAAGATAAGTACCTATGAACATCATGAAGTTTTGGTAATGAAGAAATTATGTGGGTTTTTCTCGTAATTCATCCCTATCTAGATACCACAAATGGATGTAGTTTTGAATCTGAGGTAACTTGGGGTAATAAATCTAAAAATGGTGAATTGGGCTTGAAATGATCATCACCTGGTGCACGAAAATAGGCATTACTTCACACATAGTTTGAAACACTTATGGTATATTCCTTGGATAATTCAAATTTTCTTTACAAAACATTATTAAGGATTTGAAAATAATGATATCCATGAAGAAACCATGTTTTTTATTTTTAGATTAACTATTAATAAATTTTAATTTATTTTAATTGTTACACTATATTTAAAATTATACGCTATGATTTAAAATTCATGATTTTATGAGAAAAGAGAATATATGACATTTTTTAGAAATGAAACTTGGATGGAATAAGGGTATTAATATTCATGGACAATATAGTGATTTCCCTACCAAGGAATCCAATACAGCTAGTATTAGAACCTGGAAAATTATGGCTATATTAGGTTAACATAATTAGGTTACGAAAAATAACTTGGTCTGAAAGGATAAACCTATTCCATAAAAATATTATCCACTTTAGATATATTTACACAATAGAATCCCCCCTATTTTTTATGAATATTAATATAATGGTATTTGAGTAATGAATTTAGTCTATGTATAAGATATTTATGGAGTTTTGATGAAATGAAAAGGAAAATGTTACACTTGAAGTTTATTGTATCAAATTAGATACTAATTAGTGGTGTTCATTAATCCAGAATACTATGGAGGAAGAGGAAATATAACTCATGGAATGGAAATATTTTTATGATATATTCTTAAAAAAATATTTCTCTCATGATTAAAAAATTAAAATTAAGATAGATTTCCGTAGCTTACAGAAAATGGAAGCATAATGTGTTACAGAGTATGAGGATGCCTTTACAAAGATATCCATATATTCTATGAATTACATTTTCGACCAAAAGTACAAGATTGAAAATTTCATTGAAGGGATTAATCCATGTCTCTAAAGGGTGTTGGTCTCTAAAAATATTTCATCATATGATGATATAATTTTATGTTCCATCAAAATGAAGAAGGAATTATTTAGATACAACATGTCCAAGGGAAATAAATAAAATAAGAGGTCAAATGATCACCATGAAAAAGAAAAGGAATAGAAGAGTAAGAGAAGGATGAATCAATTACCACTTTATAAAAACCGTGGAAATAATCATCATGAGAAATTCATGATGGGTATGTGAGTTTTTTGTAAGTGTAATGATAAGGTCCATCTTTATCATTAATGAAAGGGGAATAAACAAATCAATGATTTCCAATTATTAATTTGTAAATAAATGGGGCATTATTCACACCATTTTACCAATCATCAAGAGAATCTACCATAGAATATGCCAAGGAAGGAAGGACAAGCTTACATGATCACTACTATTGAGGTTGATGTTTATAATGATGTATTGAATGTTAGTTTAATAGTATCTTCAAATTTAGCTATTTTTTTATTTTAGATCCACACACTCTTTTATACCTACTGTGTTTTCTAGGAAAATAATAAATTTCCCTTTTAATTTATGAAATGAGTAATCAGTCAAAAATCATAGGGGGAAGTCATACTAAAATAAGGATGTGTCAAGAATACCCCTTTATGAAAAATAATCATGATTTATTTACTAACCTTATAATCATACTTATAGTTGAATTTAATATAATCTTTGGTATAAAATGTATTTCAAAATAGGAAGAAAAAAATAACTATAATAATAATGAACATATGATTCATGATGTAGATGTAAAATTCCTTATTTTTAGAGTAGATACATCTTCATTTGAGACATGTTTATATCCACCATCAGTAGATCTACTGAAAGAAATTATTATGGAAGAAGAGGAAGAAAATCCTAGGATAGAGAAGGTAATATTCAAATTGAGTATGTACCTATTGTGTAGGAATAAATTGATGTATTTCCCAAGGAATGACCTGGACAACACACAGAGTGTAATGTTATGTTATCCATTGATTTTACCCCTGATGCATGATAAATATAAAAGACTCACTATATAACAGACACAATATAATTAGTGGAGTTGAGTAAAAAAGAGGGGAGTTGTGTGAAAAGGGATTTTTTTTCCCTTGTGTTTCACTATAGGAATCCCCTTCCCTCTTTATTAAGAATAAATATAGTTCCATGATGTTATGCATTGATTATAGTGAAATCAATGATATTGTGATAAAAAAAATATCCTCTTCAACATAATGGTGACTTATTCGATCAAATTCATAGATATCAATATTTTTTAAATACTAAACCTCATTATGGGAATCATTAGTTGTGAGTAAAGAAAGAATAAATTCTAAATATTGATTTTAGAATTAGGTATGGATATTTCTTATTTATAGTAATATAATTTTGATTGACTAATTCACCGTCTAGTTTTATAGATATAATGAACAATGTATTAAAAGACATTATGGATGATTTTTATGGTATTCACTGATGATATCTTAGTTTATTATAAAAGATATTCAGACCATGATAATCACTTTTACATTATTCTTGAGACTTTTAAAAGGAAAGTGTTATATGAGAAATTCAGTAAGTGTGATTTGTGGATTCAAGTGGTTTCTTTTATTGGACATATTATCTACAAGGATTGAATCTTAGCTGATCCAATGGATAAAATTTTTAGTGTAAAAGGTTCTATTGCAATGAACATAACTGATTTATGTAGTTTCATTGGTTTTCTAGGTTACTATCAGTGATTCATTCAAAATTTTTCCTAATTAGACAACCCATTAACCAAGCATACATGTAAAACAA
Source organism: Viscum album (assembly GCA_963277665.1). Taxonomy (NCBI): domain Eukaryota; kingdom Viridiplantae; phylum Streptophyta; class Magnoliopsida; order Santalales; family Viscaceae; genus Viscum; species Viscum album. Next base: position 1,820,644,646 of record OY728146.1, on the reverse strand, counting down.
TTATGTTCATTTGGAAAATATAATTTAAATAATGTGTTTATAAAATAAAGAGGATATTTATCAATTCTATTATTTTGAGTCTACCATCTATAAATGATGGGGCTTTGATATACATTTTTCCACAAAGAAGGTACTGGATTTTGTCTTAATGAAAAATTATAATGTTATTTCATATTCATCAAGGGAATTTAAAACTCAATAAGAAAACTATCCAACCCTTGATCCTAAGATGGAAGCTATAATATTTTCATTGAATATATGTATACATTATCTCCACATTTCAATATGTGAGATATACCTGGATAATAAAAACCTAAGATAAATATTTTCATATAATGATGTCAATATGAGACAAAGTAAATGGAAAGATCCACTCAAGGATTATGATTTTTCAATAAACTACCACTTAGGAAAATAAAATATGGTATCAAATTCATTGAGTAAGAATTATCCTAGATTTCTGACCCAACTAAGGATTTAGAGAGATCCTATGTTCATGGATCTAGTAAATATGGATATGGGAATTATTATGGAAGGGGATATATTACGCCTTTTTCAAATGTTTGAAGAATGGTTTTTATTAGAAACAAAAAAAAGTTATCAATGTGATTATGGAAACTTTTATAAGAAAATTAATGTTGTGAATAATGGGGAATTAGCATAATTTTTTTTGAATATGGTGTTTTGAAAATTTGAATGATATTTTATGTCCCATTTATACATGAGCTAAAAAAGGAATTTTTGGTTGATGCTTCTAGCATGAATTTCTATATACACTACAGTAGCATAAAGTCATTTATGTATTAGAGGGAATATTTTTGTGGGATAACATAAAGTTGGAAATTTTTTAATATGTGTCCAAATTTTAGTATTTTCAACATGTTAAATCTATGATATAATATCCTAGAGGAGTCATGAAACCTATTTCTATTACTATGTCAAAATGGGATGACATTACTCTATAATTGTTTATAAGACTCCTACACAAGACTTGAAATACTTATTAAATATGTGTTATCATTGATCTCTTAACAAAATATGCACATTTCCTTGCTATAAGAGAAGATTTACCTCTTGATAACCTCGCAAGGATCTATATTGATGATGTCGTAGGACTTCATGGAACACCTCTTTCAATTTTTTCTGATCATGATTGCCATTTTACATCAAATTTATGGATGGGTCTTCTGAATACTCTTGATAGTGAGATTAATTTGACCATTGCATACCATCCTCAAATTTTTATACTGTCCAAAAGGAATATTCAAACTATGGAAGACATTTTGAGATCATTTTAACATTACTTTCAAGGTACATGGTATCAATATTAACCTTTGATAGAGTATTCCTATAACAATAGTTTAAATTCATGTATTCAAATGGCCCTACATGAAGCATTATATGGAAAGGATTTCATAATCTATATTTTTGGGATGATATTGGTGAAGAAAACTCATAGACCAAAAAATTATTGAAGATATAAAAAAGGTAAAGGATACTCAAGCTCACATTAAAGAATATAAAAGTAGGAAAAATAGTTATACTGATAATCAAAGGTAATATTTGGAATTACAAGCGGGAGATCATGTTTCTCTATGGAAGGGTGTTATAAGGTTTAGTAAAAAAGGGAAATTGATCCCCATGTACATTCAACACTTTGAAATCCTTAAAAAAATGTATTTGTTTCCAATTGTTTTGAAATTCCACTAAGTCTATAAAAAGTATATGATGTGTTCCACATAATACAATTAAAGAATTATATGCTATACCCAATGTATGAGATCAACTAGGATGAAATAGAATTGGATCCTGGTCTGTATTACTATTAATAAATGATCTAGATTATTTATACAATAGATAATGTATCAAGTGATCATAAGACTCATATAGTAAAGGAACATTTGATAAATCATAAAATTGAGGAAGAAACATGGGAACACAATGAAATTATAAGGAAGAACAACCATGTCATGACCCATCCCCTAGGGCCCGACCTGTGACTACCCCAAGCCTGTCTTCCAAAGGCCAGGGCTGGAGACTAGCTCTGGAAAGGTGTATAACTATAATGGGAAGGCATTTCCTTTAAACATGTACAAACACACAGACTAGAATTCAACACAAAAAATCCAATTAGTAACTATTGTAGTAAAAGAGTGCTAAAAGTAAGGGGCTTGAATACTAGCCCCAACTGGAAATGTACAAGTACATCAGAAAAGTACAATACAAGTGAAAAAATAGAAACAGTTCCTGGGTCATCCTCCATAGATCCTACCTGAAGGGTAGATGAAGATCACCTCCTCAACACTCCAAGTCCTCCCATCTCCTCCACGTACCGCTTAGTCATGGCTCCCTCAAACCTTAACTGAGTTGCTCGTCGTCTGCACAAGACAGAACAAGGTGCGGGTGAAGCCCTGTGTAGGGGTGAGTATAACAATACATAGTAGGGACCCTGAGACCCCAAAAGGTCTCTCAGAATTCCACAAAAGAAAACCACAAAGCATTATCTCAATCACGAACCACAAAGCAATGGGCATAGCTCAAAAGGAATCTCATCTAAAACAATGTTTTTCAGGGAAATAAAGAAGTAAAGATGATTTGTCACGAAGCAGGATCATCTTATTCTGTCAAGAGGCATTGCTTCTGACCATATGGAGTCTGACCTACATAGGACCGATAAGTACCAACCCCTGAAATGATTCACATAGGATCCGACCCACCCAAAGTTGATAGGTAACTTACCACCGTGGACCCACACAGGATCCGACCCACATAGGATCAGTATGCGCTGAACGACATAGGATCACTGAGCGCTGACCCACAGAGGATCTGGCCCACACAGGATCGGTATGCGCTGACCCACATAAGATTGCTAAGCACTGAAACACACAGGATCTGACCCATATAGTATTTTTATGTGTTGACCTACATAGGATCCCTTAGCGACGACCTCCTTATGATATGTCTCTAACCTCCACCTCACTGCCAGCCACAGGATTCCTCACACCCGCTGCACTCAAGTTTCGTAGAATCTTCCATTGAGATATCAGTCATACCTTGACTTCCACTAATCTCTGAAAAATAGTAACTCATAGAACTGTCATGTTGGAAGGGTTCCAAAACGACAGACAGTGCATCAATCGGACACCCAATCTAGGAGTTTTAAGCATTTTAGTTATGGGGGCCCAGTTGGATTTGGGTTTGATCGAACCCGGCCGTACACCAACTGTCTCCAAAACACAAGAGGAGTATACCAAAAAGGACCATCTGGATGCAAGGATCCCAATTCCACAGATGATTCTCCAAACAGACGTCCGATTGTCAAGATATGTCCCTTTATGTGTTTTTTGTCCCGGTTGGCCCGAGTCCGGTGTGACCCGGTCGGACTGACCCAGCTCGACCTCGTCTAGACTGGGCCGTGGCGAGCTTAACCTAGCTTTCAAGGGGTATCCCGTGAAGGGTGACCTGCAAGGGGGATACCCGCGAATGGCATCCTGTAAGGGGGCGGTCCAGCCGTAGTGGAGCGCCATCCAACCCGAGGTGGGGTGTGGTCCTGTCTGAGGTGGAGCACGACCCTACCCGAGAGGGCGCAGTCCGGTCTAAGGGGGAGAAAAACCCACTATGGGGTATGCCCTAGACGGTGCAGGGGGTGTGACCTCATAGTCTCCAAAAATCCCGAATGTCCTAGAGGCTGTTTGGTTTGCGAAGTAGCGATGCCATGCGGGCACTGCCCGGTCGGTGCGGAATCCACCGAAGGCGAGGGTTTGGCATCCACCGCAGATTCAGCCGCAACTTCTTGTCCACCAGCAGAACGCTGTTCGTGCCACCTCCTTCTTTCTGGTGGCGCATGGGTCACTCTTCCTCTCTTTCCGTGTCTAGCTTAAGTGTCGGTCGCCTCCTACAATTTCTACGACTGACGAGCCACGACCATCTGCTCACCGGCGACGCATGACACTTGGCCGCTCCTCCCCCGTTTTCCGCCACTAATGAGATATGGCCCCTTTTTTCTACCCAGTGTTGTGTGATGGAACACCTCACCTCTTCTATGGTAGGCCTATTCTAGCCATTCTGATGACCACAGTAAGTTTGTGCCACGACCTCCTCTTTCGGCGTGCTTTGGCGCACACCTACTTTGTAGAAGGTTGGTGTCGCCATGCTGGCGGTATTCCATAGAGAAAGCAAGGGTGTAACAAAGATTTTGGAAGGTCCAGGATGTGTTCATTATGCTAGACACTCATCATTAGCTTGTAAACAATAGGGATGATAGAGGTCTTCAATATATTCACATGAAATAAATGAGAATCAAATCCCCTACCTCGTAAACCCTTCAGAGAGTGCCTACACTTGTAGGTGGAATGTGTTCTTCATTCCCGCAACCGGTTCCCAAAAACACCACTCGTACTTCATACTTAATTTTTTGGTTTTGTGTCACCTATCACCAACTTCTGGTATCAGCTCCATCCTCTAAGGGTTCGACGTCTCATCACTCCTTCAGCACTTCGTTGCTTGGTGAAGCTGTGCTGATACACCTCCCCAAACACCACATATATAGGAGAGGGGAGGGGTAAGTAATGATCTGTGGAATTAATGGGGGCTCACTAATTATGAACCTTTCTAATTCCCCAACGACATCATTACTTAAGATTGATAGGTTAAGACATTTATTGCCTTGAAACATCACTAGCCCCACACTCCGCTTGTCTGTTTGTGGAGAAGAAAGAAAATAAAAAAATAAATTTATTTCATTTAATTTCATTTAAAAAATTCAAAAAACATAAAATTTTCTCCAGAACTACAACATTCAAAGTAAATCCTTCCTTAATAGAATCCTAGTGCTACAGATGCAATGGTGCCCTCATATTTTTAATCTGAGAAAAAATTAAAAATATAGAAAATGCCATGCACACGTTTACTGAAGGTACCCAAAAAAGGTTCAAAAATTCATTCCGAGCACACCAAGCCTCATAATTAGGCACCATCATTTTTTGCAGACTTCTAATAAATACATATAATTAAAAAAATTACATGGAAAATCAGGGTCTCTACATTTTCCCCACCTTCGGGCATTTCGTCCCCAAACGCCACAACATAGAACAAGAAAAAAATGGGGGTACTGAGATTGAATTTAAGCCTCTCCCTCCCATGTGCTCTCCTAGAGGTTCCCATGATACCAACGAATGTGCACTAGAGGTATCGACCAGCCATGAAGGATCTGCTTATGTCGATACTCAATATCAACTCGAACCTCTGTAAACATCTCCCTATCATCAAAGTCTTTCTTATGATGGTCGATGATGTGAGAAGGTTCATGCACGTATCTCCTCATCTGAGATACGTGGAAGATGTCATGCACCCTCTCTTACTGTAGTGGATGTGGCAAGTGGTATGACAGCTTTCCTATCCTCCAAAGTGTCAGAAAAGGTTTGATAAACCTCGGTGATAACTTTCCACCTCGGCCAAATCTCTGTCGTCTCCATCGAGGGGAGACTCCCAAGAATACATGGTCCCCCTCCTTAAACTCCAAGTGTCTTCATCTTTTATTATCATAAGACTTATGCCTAATCTGTGTAGTCTTCCTTTGCTCATGGATGGTCTGCACCTTCTCAGTGGTATCCCGTACCAACTTTGGACCCATAAGGGATAACTCCTCTGGGTCTGTCCAGCATAGAGGTGATCTGTAAGGTTTACCATACAAGGCCTCAAATGGTGCCATATCGATGGGGGGGGGGGGTGAAAACTATTGTTTTATGTGAAATCCACCAAGGACAAGTTATCCTCCCAAATGCGGCCAAAATCTAGGACGCATGCAAAAAGAGTGTCCTACAGCATCTGAATGTTCTGCTCTATCTGACCATCCGTCCAAGGATGAACGGTGGTGCACAAATGTAGCTGAGTCTTGAATGAATCATATAATATATTCCACTACTAAGATGAAAAACTTATGTCAGGGTCATAGACTATCATTTATGGCACCACATGAAGTTGTACAATCTCCTATATGTAGAGGCCTCCCAATCCATTTATAGATCCTTGATCTAGAATGGGTAGGAAGTGGGATGATAAGTTGAGTCGGTCAATGATAACCCAGATGGAATCATATACCCTAGACATACATGGAAGCCCTGTCACAAAGTCCATGGAGATCCCATCCCACATCCACTCTGGCACCTATATTGGTTGTGCTAAATCTACTAGAACCTGAGTTCAGCCTTTACTTGCTGACAAGTGAAGCATTAAGAAACAAACTCTACTGCAACATTATTCATTCCTAACCACCAGTGATGACGTCATAGGTCCTAGTACATATTCTCTATACCAGGATGTACCTATAGAGGGGACGTATAGAACTCTCTCAACACCACATCCTATAGTGACACTAGTACTATGGTATGTTCTCTGAAGTGGATGACATGCTCCCCACCTTCATAAAATCTTTTAGGTGCATGTCCTGAGTATATAGAAGCACGTCGAGCCTCATAGTCAAAATACCCATGTTGCACCTCCTTGTCTCACTGAAGGAGTGGGGGAGTGATTGCCGAAGACTAGAGGTAAGTTGATCAATCCCTATCCATGAAATATATCTGCAATGTGGCTAGCTACACTTTCACCTCACTAAGAAACTATAGACCAGACCTCCTGCTGAATGCATATGCTACAACGTTCCCCTTGACAAGAGTATAGACAATCTCAAAGTCATAGTCCTGTAGGAACTCTAGCCATCGCCATTGTATCAGGTTTAGGTCCTTTCGAGATAAGAGACACCTGAGACTCTAGTGATCATAGTAGACTGTAAAAATTTCACCCATCAATTAATGTCGCCACACCTCCAAGGCGAAGACCACTAATGCAAACTCCAGGTCATGGGTAGCATAGTTATGCTCATGTTTCCTCAGCTGTCATGAGCCATAGACATTAACTACTTTCTCCTGCATCAAGACACACCCAATTCTCGTTCCTAATGCGTTGAAATAGACAACATACCCAAAACCCTCTTCTTATAGCCTCATGATGGGGGAACTCATAAGTCTCTGCCTTATCTCCTAAAAACTCTTATGGCATCTATCCGTCCATACGAAGGGTTGTCCCTTCTATGTCAAAACTGACAAGGGTGACACAACTATGGAAAATTCAGGCATGAATCTCTAGTAGTATCCATCCAACCCCTGGAAGCTCCTCACCTTGGTCACACTCTTCGGTGGCTACAAAGATATCCCAAACTCTATCTTCGCTGGATCCACTAAAAATCTAGCCTCTGAGATAACGTGTCCTCAAATGTAGACCTCTAGTATCAAGAACTCACACTTCAAGAGATTACCATAAATCTAGTCCTCTTAGAGTGTATCCAGAAGTATCTATAGATGATAGGCATGCTCCTCCTCTGTCGCTGAGTACACTAATATGTCATCGATGAAGACCACTACAAAGTGATTGAGTTAGGGCTAGGAGACTCTGTTCCTGAGTCCCATGAACACTGTAGGGGAATTGGTCACACCGAATAGCATAACAATGAACTTATATTGGCCATTCCGACATATGAAGGCTATCTTATGCACATCCTCATATCGTACTCTGAGATGATGATAGCCTAATCTGAGTTCTATCTTTTAAAACAAACGAGATCCCTTAAGCTGATTGAAAATATCATCAATCCTTGGTAGTGGATAATTTTTCTTTTCTGTCATTTAGTTTAGGCGCTAGTAGTCTACACAGAGTCTCAAACTCCCATCTGCCTTCTAGGTGAAGAAAACCAGGACTAGCCTTCGAGAAACACTGGGTGTTATGAACCCCTTTCTCTGTAAGTTCTCTAACTATACCCGTAACTAATGAAGTTCAGAGGGAGTCATCTGATATGCTAGTGTAGATATCGGTGTCATCCTGGGGTATAGGTCGATGTAAAAGCCTACCTCCCTGCATGGAGGTATTCCTAGAACATCATTAGGAAAGAAATCGGAATCCTAGACCACTACTACAGGATAACTCAAACTCTCAACATCAACTGCTCTGAGGGTAAGGCTAGCCAACTGATGTGAAATCAGCTTCACCCTCATCCATGTAAGTCCATCCTATGCTACAAAGGTTCTCTTCTCACCGGTGAAGGAAAAACTACTCCCATCTGCACATACATACCGTACTTTGTGCCCAATACAGTCAATATGAGCATGGACTGTGGATAACCATTCCATACCCAAGATGACATCGTAAGGCCTCAACGCCGCTACTAAGAGAACCCTGCGAATCTCTCGCCTCCTATAGTAAGATCACACTACTAGAACCAGTGTGTAATTGTTGAACCTTCTCCCATTGGAGTCTTTAGCCGTAAGGATCATGCCAAAATATCCCCCATAATTTCGAAATGAGGGTCATGGAAACAAAATAATGACCAAAACCCATGTTTTTAAGTA